>CBVK0100043481.1:2576-34586 GCA_900067695.1 Picea abies | reverse complement strand
TATATTAATAGATTATTTCTCATCCAAATGTAAAGCATCTTCCAATTTGCAGGGTGTTTTTCGGTTCACAAATTTCATTGAAACCCATAAGCAATAGAAAGGAAAAATAATATATATATATATATATACACACACACACACACACACACACACACACACACACACACACACACACACACACACACACCAAGAATAAACATTTGAATTATTATCTCATCTTGTGAATTTGATATATTGTGATAGGAGGTTTCCCCCATGAAGAGCCTTTTTATTCATTCACTCTTTCACTTGATTTAGGTGTGGCATTACTCAATTTTGTATTTCTAATGTTTATTTGACTATTTGGTCCATAAAAATATCTTACTCACTTGGATCTCACATCTCACACACTCACATTCTTAGGCCATATAATGAAATATATAGAGAGAGTTTTGATGGAACAAACCATAGGATACAACTATTTTCACCTAATATCATGTGAAAACATAAATGTGCTAAAACCACTTAGTTAGGAAAGGGGTTGTCACATTTTCTAGCATTCTCCCACTTGGGGGTCATTTTTCTAGTGTGTTACTCCATTGGAATCCTTGCACCAAATGAATTTGTCTCCATTAATTGATTTATTTAACACATATGTAAATTCTTCCCCATGTTGCATTTCCTAAAGATAAATATGCCACTATGTAACATTTCTCTCATAAAACAGAATCTAACTTATATATTCTTGATCCTTCCATGTATAGTAGGATTGCTTGTGAAAAATATATAGAATTTCAACTGTCACAATGAAGAACTAATCCTCCTTTCTTGAATCCAATGTCTTCACATAACCTCCTCAAGCATATCACTTTCTTGGAATCTCAAGTAGAAACTACATATTTTGTTTAGTACTAGATAAGGAAAAAATGAGTTTCCTTTTACTCATCTAGCTGATTTCTCCTCTAAATAGTATAAAGATGTAGGAATTAGTATATAATTTGTTATCTACATCCCCTTCCCAATCTACATCGACATAACCATAAAAATTTGAAACTTTATTCAATACCCTTCTTTCCCTCATAACATATCCCCCAAATCCATGGTGCCATGTAGGTATCTCATCAATATCTTTGCAACAATCCAATGCTATCTCTCAGGATTTTCCATGAACCTACATACTACTCCCATTGATTTTATAAATTCTGGTGTAGTGCATATCATAGTATACATAAGTGATCCAACTTCCATTGTAAATGATTTCATTTCCATCCCTTTCTCCTCTTTGGTTGTCTTGGAACACATGTATTTTGACAATTTGACTCCCACTGAAGGAGGATTCCCCATAGGATTATAGTTTATAATCCCAAACTATTGAAGTATCACATGAATGTACCTCTTTTGGTGCAATAAAATTTTCTATTCAAGTAGTATCCTTTCACTTAAATGCCAAGAATTTAGTGAAGTTTTCTTAATTATTTGATATCAATCTCCTTATTCAATTGGCCCTTAGTGATTGTAACCAACTCTTTGTTGTCACTCAAAATAAGAATGTCACATGTCTACATATAATGAAAGAATAATTAAATTCTTATTTTCATTATTGTCGATGTAGATCACGTGTAGAGACAATGGTCAACATCTTTCAATCTAAAGCCTTAGCCAATCACATATTCGTCAAAATTTTGATACCATTCCCTTAAGGACTCTTTAAGTATGTATAAGGACTTATTTATATTGCACACCATGTTCTCTTTTCCCTCCACAAAAAAACACATATAAAATTCTTATTTGAGATTTCCATGCAAGAAGAACGTGTTTTCCATTTGTTCTACCTCCACATCCCATGGTGATGCCAATAATAGTAGAATCCTAATAGAGGCTATCTTAGCTTCCACTAGAGAGAAATTTTTATACTCCCTCCACTTGGGAGTAACCTTTAGCTACCAATTAATATATGTCAATGCTCCTATCAAATTAAAATTTATTATTCAACACCCATATATAGCATACAACTTGTCTTCTAGCAAGAAACTCCCATGAACTTTGGTATTGTTCTTCGCAAGATCATTCATCTCCTCCTCCATTAACATCCTCCAATGGCGATTCTCATTAACATTAAATGCTTTCCCAATATATATATCTACCACACATAGTTGATCAATCACCATATTCATCAAGAATAATGAATGATGTTTTCAATTGAACTTCAACAAAAGTAAAATAAATCCTTAGAAATTTACCCTCACATAGCTATAATTCTTGTTTGTTGTAGTGTCCTCCTTGGTTCTTAATAAGATTGATCATATCTAGGTTTATTTCAATCACGTTGTTAATATTTTTTGTGATACTAGTTCTTACACATATTCACATTGGATTTGAATTTTTTTGGATTGATTTTCTTTATTCAATTACTGTAGAGGTCTTATGATCTAAGGTTTTCCCTCAAAGTTTACTTTTTCTGTGGCATTTTCTTGCATACTATCTCATAATATTGAATTTTTCTTCCTTGAATATTATATCATGATTATGAATAGTCATATGCTAAAAAGGAATCCATAGCTTTTATCCCTTGACTCTGTCATATACCCATTAAAGACACACATGCGGGTTGTACATATTGATGTCACTTGTTATAGAACACTCTTATGTCTTCCATTTTCATTTCGTTTGTAGATATGTTGTTCTTCAAAGGTCATTCCTCTTTCTCATAGTGATCGATTCAATATTTATGATATCATGTCCTTACATATCTATTCTTCTAGTTTGCAAGTTCAAAGTATTCTACTACAATATTAATACCATATGGCATCCACACACTAGAACTTTGAATATTGTAGTAGAATACTTTGAACTTACAAACTAGAAGAACTTTAACTTTTCAACAATTGTTTTATTTTTGGGGTCATTGTTTAGATTTTGTTTCAAAGTACTCTTTTTTCTTCACTTTTTCCAAAAATTTCAAAACAATGTCTCTTTCTTGTCTCTAAAATCAAGTGAGCTTCAAATAGTGATATGTGATGGATTAGGTCACAAAAAAATAAGAATAGGC
Source organism: Picea abies (assembly GCA_900067695.1). NCBI lineage: Eukaryota > Viridiplantae > Streptophyta > Pinopsida > Pinales > Pinaceae > Picea > Picea abies. Next base: position 31,558 of record CBVK0100043481.1, on the reverse strand, counting down.
CACATTGGTGAGCTATGTAACCCTAAAACCAACTATTTCTAGGGTTAAAAATAAACAAGAACCTAAAAGGAAAGTAGTAGGGAGAAGGAGCGATAGATATAGGTGAATAAGTAGAAGAGGAAAGGTTGTTGTCACAATCAATATGTAGACCAAGAGATGGAACATACACTAACAAGGATAGGGAACATGACTTCTTGAACCTCTATGTTCTATGTAACACAAACTCTATTTTATTCTCCTTCCCAAAAATTATATAATATTCTTGGAGTTTTTTACTTGAAAAGTGTTTCCCTACAAGGAGAACACCTTTTTGCAGAGGTTTTTACGGAACCTCCTTGAAAAATTTATCCCTTCTCTATTTATAGCAAAGGTGGGCGGCCAAAGGTTGTTGAAATATTGTAACATGTCATATTCTAGCAATCAATTGTACAAGTGGGGCTGGGAAATTCCTCCCAACATCACAGATTTATTCGATAAGCCCCTCGAGGAGAAGAAGAGGATGTCTAGGCATGTGATTTAAAAGTGAATTGATGCTAGTTATTATGGATATAGGGATGATGAGAACAATATACTGGAGAAATTCAAGCAACTGGCATAATGTGGGCTAGAGCGTTGAGGGAGTGGTAGATGATCGAGTCTATCTAGAGGGAGGCTAGGTGTTGATGTTTGGATTGGTCATAATCAAAACAACAACCTCACAAGGATAAAATATCCCCCTGCATTTTTATATAGGTGGTACTCCTATATTATGGTTTGAAATATTTATCTTGAATGTTCTAAATTAAATTTCTAAGTGGGGAATACTAAATAGAAAAACACCAATCTTTTTTGCTTTCAAAATACAAAGTAGAGATGAAAATATATACATTCAAAAAGAAGAATTACTGAGAAGAGGACTAGGAATCTTTCACAAATTGAAATAAAATATATACAAAATATTATACAACAATAAAGAAACCATAATATGAAATAATAACATTCCTCACATCCATCACAACATACATAAATCTAGTCATATTAATAAGAAGGAAAGATAATAGTCCACAATTGAGGAACTTTAACAGAGTATTTCATTCAAAATAGAAAATATTATGATAGGTTCACTTCAAAAATATCATGCTCATAAACTCAGAGTTTGAGAAATCATTGAAATTACACCCCAAATTAATTCTCTTAGGAGTTTCAAAAAATAATAGTCTGTTTAAAATAAAAATTGCATTCGTCCAAATGGAATGGGATGGGGCTCCCATGGACCATGTAAATAAAGTGTAACATAACTGGACTGGACCTGAAAGAATAAAAATGAGATGGTTAGAGATCGGTTATGGTCTTCAAAATATTGAAATTGTACAACTGAATGATTTATGAACAAGAAGTATAATGAACAAAGTATTACGAAAGATGACCAATTTACTTACTGTGATGGATTTCTCTTATGTGGCATCTACTTGATGAGGTTCCCCTTTTAATCTCCTTTGTTGGGATTTCGTGATTGGCTGCAACTAACCCTTCTTGATCTAGTTCTGTTATTTTTGTTAAGGCACCTTTTAACCAATTTTCAATATAATTCCTCATTCAAGCAACACATGTTTCTTGCCTTACTTTATATCAAATAATGCACTTTCCAGATCTATAAAGTTGATTTAAAGTTGTTGTAATGTATCTTCAATATCTTCATTCTTATTTACATAAATGACTAACCAACTTTCCACTTCTAGTTATGAATATTCGATCAAACTATTGAATAACTTAGTTGATGCAGTCTTTAACAATTATAGCTTCTCCTCAAATTGCTCCTTGGACATAAGAATATAATTTAATATTAATTTTGGGTCTTCAACTTCTCCTGTGGTTCCAGCCAAATCTAACTCAATCAATTTTAAATATGATTATCCTCTCTTGACACTTATAGTGTCACAATAAACCAATATTTATTTTAAACACCTAATACTTTTAATCCAACATGCTTTGAGTTGCTTTATATGGATTGATGAAGGAAATTCCTCCTCTTTTATTTTATACTCACTCATGCTTGAAAAATTCATGAAAAAGGTAGAAACAACCCATTTATAAAATTCCTCATCATTCTCAAGGTCGGCTTGAAGATACTGTCTCAAATTTGTAGTCCTCAATCCCAAAGAAACAAATCTATCTTCCAATTCCCATGCCTCAAGAATGAGAGAAATTATTTTCCTAATTTTTTCTCCAACATATCTTCTAATAAAAAGTAGGCTCAATGTTCCTCTTAATCTTTAACTGGATTTTGGTGTTCCATAAGAGATATTCTAGGGATGCATTGTAGCAATTGGGATGGAAAATATGGGTGGAGGCATCAAAGTTCTATCCAATTATTTGATTCTTTCTTTTAAGGTGATATTTTCATTTTCCATTTCACGAACAGAGATATTTAAAGGTAAATTTGTGGCTTCATGAATCTGTACAATTTTGGATGGTGGAACTCCATTAAGGTCAAGTTTCGAGGTTGATTTTTCTTGCACTTTTTTTATTTTTTGAATGAACATTTTCAAATAATAATTTCTTTAAACCTTTGTCGATTAGGGAATTGTTCAAAGTTAAGGATTCTTCTTCAAATAAAATTGGTTCTTGTGTATCTAAAGCTATCGTGACTTCTCTACTTTATTAAACTCTTTGTTCCTCATCAAAAAATTAAATATCTTTGATATTCACATCTAGGTCCATGTCTTCAAGAACAATCTCATATTTAGGTGCACCCTCATTTCCTCCTTCTCTACTTTTTTGTCTTTTTCTTTTACTGGTCATTGAGATTTTATGAGGCCTTTGAAGACTTCCGTTAGGAGGTTTATGATCTCCTCCATCATCATAATTATCCAGTGAATATTTATTTCCTTTTTTCAAGTGCTGCTGACTGAGATCTTTGTTTTGGTAGGTCATTTTTCTGTGAAACATTAGGAGACCTAGTACTCCTTTCATTAAATGTTTTTCCTTGTTGTCCATGTTTTTAAATAGTTCTGACAACAATTTCAATATCATCTTGTTTCTTTCCAATAGACAGTTCTTGAGGGTTTTGGCTATCACTCTCTTCTTCTCCAAATAAAAATGTAGTTAGAAAATGAAATATTATAGCCAACATATGTCATATGATTCATGAAAAATTGATTACGGTTGAACTATTTGATTTTGTCTGCTAACTTTAACTTAAATTGATCAAATTTCATTGAAAACTCATCAATATTTACATATTTCTCAATGTTATTTCTCCAATTCTATAAGACAAAGGAATAAATTTATTTTTCCTTTTTTCATGGAAGAAACAAAACCATAATCTGTATTTTCTGCACACTTATACAACAAATATCTTGTTTGACACATAATAAGGAAGATATGGTGGTCTTTCTTGAGAACAATAAACTATTACAGTAAAAAAGTGTTCCATGGAATCAAATCTTTCACTCTTATCCATAAAGGTTGCCGCTTCTAAAGATAGTCTCCTTGTATTTGACCCAAAAATGAGCTTTTTGAAGGAGGAAACAAATGAATTGTGGGCTTCATAGAAATGGTACATAGCTTTCTATTTCCATAAGGATGGGTACCACATCTGGATAAGGTCAATCTTAGAATTGAATCTTTTGGATAAATGCAGGCCTTTGAAAACATGGCAATAAGTAATGGCAAATATTAGATATGAGGACATGTATAATTTCTTGTTCTTCTTAAAATTTGATAGTTGAAAAGATAATTTCTCGTAGATAATTTTCGCCCAATCGAAGATTTCTTTCTCATGAATTTCAAAATTTAAGATATACAGATATAGTCGAGGAACGATAGCAATATATTCTTGACCAGATTCCCTAACAATCATCCATGCCATCTCTTTATATGGATTTTTTAACGAACTAACTTGGATGCTTGATAAATTTTTTGGCATCACTGTTGGGTCTTGAAGATATTGTTGTAGAAGCTCCCATCCACCACTTCTTACCTTTAGGAAATATTTAGCTTCGTCACCTTTAAAGGCCATTTTCGGCTCTGGTATCTTGAACATTTTCTTGAAAATTGAAGGTGCTAGATAAATAGAGGACTCTCCTTGTATGCTGAACAATTCTCTGGTTCTTGTCGAACTTATCTATACACCAAAAAAATAACTCTTTGGCATCAAAAACCTCTAGAACACAACCTGCTAAGGCAATTCCTGATGTCCAAATATAATTATAACTTCTCTTTGGAGGTGGTAATGTAGAATGATACTTGTATTCTCTGGACCACTGAAACTTCTGATCTTCCCATCCAAAAGTGTTGATGGTATCTCCGCATAGATTCTCCTTTCTTATGGTTTTCATGCTTAATGAAGTTGGAAGATTAATGTATAGAGTTTTTAGAACGTTAATACCAAAGTAAACTTTTTTATCATAATATACCTTGAAAATCTTCTTCCAAACGATTGGTTAATACAAATTAAATTTGAATTGATGAGGAATTGTCTTGAGAAGTTCACCATTAATATCGACCTTTTAATACTTTAACCATTTGTTATTTTTTGTAAGATTTTCATTAAATATGTATTGGGGAGAGTGAAAATATGAGACATGAGTTACCATGGGCGACAAAGGATTAGATGTATGTAAATAAAAATAAAATGTGCGTAGACTTGCAAACCCGTGGTGAGATTCATGAAAATGACTAAGTGTTAGAAATGGATTGGCCAGACGTAGAGGATAGGGGATAGGTTGAGCATAAATGATATGATCGCAGTCATGCGGCAAAAATTTGAAAAATGGATAAATATCAAAATTGGATCGGTCGAACGGAGGAGCTATGAGTATGGGAGGAATAATAAATGATCGTGGATCCATGATGAAGTTTGAAAATTGGCTAAGTGTTGAAATGTCCTAGAGGTAGTGAAGTATGGGAAATAGACTAAGTATGGAGAATCGATCAGATGTGAGGGTCGTGGTGATAGTAATTGAATCATAGGACTGATTTAAACCCACGATGCAACATTTCAAGAAAAATTAAAAGTATAGGTGCAAAATAATAATGACATAACACAACGAGGCATTTTGGAGAAGGTGGAAGTTTGAACAATCATGGAAATGACTCAAGAACCCATGACAACGTGAAATTTTTCTAAGGAATATACAAGAGGGACTTTATGAAGGACTTATCATTTTTGAAGATCAACACTAGGTTGAAGATCAAGAGTGAGGAGGTCATTTCCATTAAGTCAGTACAATTCAAGGAAGAAGAGGATGTGGACAAAGAAATGGGAGAGCAGGACAAGGGAAACCAGTAGTAGAGAGAGTGAGAGTTTGTTTCCCATGTGCCCCTTCTGGATGAGAAAGAAATTGAGTGCATGGTTGTGGAGAAGAAGAAACATGAGCTTCATAATAAGTACACAAGTGAGGATCTCATGGAGGAGTAGTCCAAGGACAAGGAAATGCTTAATATTTAGCAATAACACATGCTGAAAAAGCTTATGGATCATCAATATTTTTTCCAAATGTGCTTATTAAATTATATTAAAAATACAATATGGAACTTAGTTCATTCTTGAGGTTGAAATGGTATTATAATTAAGACATCCACCTAGTTCATTTCTTGTTGATCGAGGAAAAGGAGAACTAGGAAACACTGATCGTAATTGACAGTCTCGATTATGCCAAAGTAGGGGCCAAGATGATGGACTGAGAATGGAATGAGATTGATGTGCCCAGTTCCACCAACAAGGGCCCCAGTTATAGATACTTTGGGGCTACAAAATTCCTCTCATCCTCTGAAGAAATATTCGATAAGCCCCCTCGAGGAAAAGAAGAGGAGGTGTAGGTATGCGATTTACAAGTGAATTGATGTCAGAACATATGATGGCTAAATAAATGATGAGGATGGTATCTCAGAGAAAGTCAAATGGCCCGTGGAGGAAGAGATGTGAGGCAGAGAATTGAGGAAGTGACAAAGGATCAAGTCCATGTGATAAATTATGAGAGGCACCAAAGACTGATTTCCTTCGCAAAGCACAACCTCCGCAAAACTGTAATTGTGGAAGTTTTCATACGAAATTCATCAATTAAATTGTTTATTGGTGCATTTTTATGTAACAACCACACTGGCGCACTATAAAAAATATAACGCACATGCATATTATGTATTTTCAAATCATGTTGATGTTGTTATTGTTTGATTTATAAAATGTATTATAAGTATGCTAATGATTTCTCTTTTTTAAAATTAAATTCAAGATGTATCATTCATTATAATTTAGAGTTGCCATATAATGTTTAACTTTAGTTTTATGAAATCATTTAATTTGGATTGTAATTGAAAAAATATATAACCATTAATGCCATATAATATTTAATTCTTCTTCGAGGTGAAGTGTTTGTTGTCTAGAAAGATACAATATGTTGATTAAACATGTTTACAAAGAAAAAATACTCTTATGAAATGTTGTTTTCTCATTTATTTTATTGATAACGGTATAATAGTTGTTGAAAATTAAATTTATAATTGTTTTATAAAAAAAAAATTACAATTTTAATTATTAAATATGAAAATGAAATAGTTAATAATAATAATGAATTTTAAATATGAATTTAAAAAAATTATAATTATTAAATATGAAATGAAATCATTAATAATAATGAATTTTAGCATACACAATTTTCTTTAAATGACTTTATGATTTTTTTCTTGACCAACAACTTTATGAATCTCCTCATAAGGAAATGTATTTATTAGATTTGGTTAGTGAATAAATTAATTATTTTTTTAAGGTTAAAAGAAAATTAAATTAAATTAATTCTATATTAATATTTTAAAATATAAAACATATTAAGAAAACTCAATAAATAAAATAAAATAAAGTCCATGGGTAGATGTTATAGGGCTTAGTCCCCATCTTTGATGTAATTATTGTAACATGAAACTAACCACTTTATAAAACAAATGTTGAATTAAGCAATACATTTACATTAGTTCCATTGAAAATCCAAAAATACAATTACTCAGTCATTTTTTTCTTACACCCCCAAGGGGACATCTAAAGGTAGACCTAATGAAAGGTGTTTTTATGAGCGGTTAGTGGTCTACGAAAGGTATATTTTATTAACAACTCATTTCCAGGAGACAAACTACATATTGCATGCACAACAACAAATTTGGATTCCTTCCTTTTCATAAATAACTCGTTTTCATTGGAGTGTTCCTCAAAGGAACAATTTGCACTAAATAATGAGGACGTGCAACTATTTATGAAATCTGCAATGTTCCCATGAGTTCGTGGACAATTGTCAATATATAACAAGTTTTTATTGTTAAATTTTCCAGAACCATAACCATTCATGCACATAACTATACATGGAAATGATATGTTTGTATTTAAAAATATTCAAGTAATCAAACCAACTATAAAGAGGACCACAATATGGCATAAGTGTTATTGATCGTTTAGGAGGAATGGATACATGTGAAAGGATAAAAAACCCAAGATTTGCAACATCTATTTTAGACTTGGAAATCATATAACTATTACCACAAAAAGCGAAATCGATTCCAACATCGAGCACATGTATGGAACATGGCCAAGCACCATACAAGGCTCACTTGTAATAGGTTTGGTATTTACTTTGTAGATGAACAAGAAGAGGGAAGTCATCACTACCTTCCAACAATTGAACAGAGTTTGGTGTGTACTTGGACATTTTTTTATCTTAACTCAAACAACATTTTGGATCTCCTCGTAGAGATGTTTTGGGTATTATTTATATCATACTTTGGATCATTATAAGAACTCTCTGTTGAATCAATAGAAGGAGACAAATTGGACAATTTAGGACGAAATGTAGTTGATCTAGCTTCCAAATTTTGAAAAAAGGAGCATATGGAAGTGTTCCTACATGTCTTTTCTATATCACCTATTGGATTCTTGACTGTAATTGGAGGTATTATACCATAAAATTTGGGTAGTCAATCATTAATATAACGATACAATGTGACACATTGAGGGTTCTTATTCAACCCTTTACATTTTGAACAACCACATACTACTGGTGTGTTGTAAAAGATATCCAATTCACAGTGTAATATCGTTGACCCAGGCTACAGGTTACCAAAATATGACATGTTACAATTGGTAGGGTAAAGCAACTATCTAGTTTCATCAAACATTTGTCTGTGGTATATATATCCTGATAAGAGCTTGTGGAATTTTTTCATTGGTGGAATATCTTGCACATCCGAACTCAATCCTAAATTATGATCCTACAAAATTCAATGAACAATTATTCAAATGCACGTGCATAAATGACACAAATTCAACCATATAAATGAATTATAAATCAAATCTAGACTTACCTCAAACGATGGGGAAGAAGTTGACAAACTTGCAATGATATTGAATGAGCTAGAATCTGAAGAATTGGCCATTTGATATTATAACCTTTTTTTCCTGCATTTGATCCAAAACCATCATCAATACATGCATGCATTTGATATTAAAAGTTATCAATGATTTTGATTATTTTCTTACGCATTGGTGCATCTGTATATATAGAACACATCGGTTCTCTACACTATGAAATGCACCAAACCATGACCTCCGTTAGAGCCTCCACAAAGTGAAACATCTGTAAATTTTAATTATGGAGGTTTGCATTTCTATTTTGTCGATAAAATCAATATTGGTGCATTTTTACATATATAGCACACTGGTGCACATTAAACTGAGTGGTACAAATGTTTTGACAAAAAATTTGATTTTTTAAATGTATAGTTTACAAAGTGTTTCTACATACAAAGTGTGTCAGTGCGCTTTCTAGCACACTCGTATGGTATATACAATGAAAGAACACAACAATATTTTTTTTTGAAATGTATGTATTTATAAATGAAAATACTATTCATTATTTCATTCTTTTGGAAGAATTTAGAGGGAAGATTTGTGGAAGAGAAATTTACCACCAAAGACTTTGGAGTGGGTATATTTTTTTGAAGAGAAAAATTTGGAAAGGATCACCATAGGGAACATACAAATATGCAGAGGAGAAATTTCAAGTATGTGATTTCATTCTACTGATCATCTCAATCTTTCCCTATTTTATTCAAACTATTTTCAATGCACGTTAAAAAAATAAAAAAGGTTTCATAGTTACTTTTGGTATTGGAAGCCCTAGTTTTCTTGTTGTTTCTTTTGGTTCCCCTCTCTATATTTATAAGTATATATATATATATTTTTAAGCAATACATTTTTATAGGGTTTATTTTTTTAAGAAATATATTTTTATAGGGTTTATTTAGTTGTATATGGGGCATTTGGTATCCATTGCAATGGTACTACTCATTGCATTGGACCCAAATCCCTATCATTGTTAGTGTTTATATAAAAAACAATTTCCATAGTATGCAATGCACACTATAGAGGAAAATTACATCGAGGCGCATTGTACAACAATATTTCCCTAATGCTCATTGTACATAAAAGTGCATTGAGGAACATATATCTGTAAAAATAATTGATTAGTCGAAAATATAAATAGTATTTATTTTATTATCATATGCATACAGGTTAGTGATGCACAATGACTAATAGTACGCACTGATGCATATATATGTTTGATGTCCAGGGGTGTTCTATTTAATGATGTGAACCGAAATATTAGATTGTATAAAAATTTCAGAGTTTCTATAGTTGATGATTCCTGATTTTTTTTAATACAAGATGGTCGATAGAAGTTCAAGGGAAACAACTTATTACAATGAGCACGACGATATCTCATCCCAACAAGAGAGGGAGGTAAGTTATTTAATTTTTATTAAAAATTTAATATATTTGAAGTATTTATAAGTTTAAATTAATGATGTGTATTGGTTAATGTGTATCATGTAGAGAAAAAACTTGAAGAAACTCAATAATATTGTTCTCAATCCAAGTGCAAAAGAGCATAAATGATTTATGGAAATGTTGCAAAGAGAGGAATTAGGTGGATCGAAAGGTAATCAACATGAATTTTTTCTTTGAATTTTTACTAAAAATGATTTTCTTAACAATAATCACTAACATGTTTTAAACACTCAATTTCACATTTTTTTAATGTTATCCAGGGACCGATAACGGAATGGAATCTCATCCTAAGAAGAAAAAAATTCTTAAGGATATAAATGATGATGATGAATTGGTCATCAGTTCATTTGTAGTGGTTCTTGAAGTTAATGTGATCCAGGTGGATATTGGTGGCCACCCACATGTTCCACTAATTTAGAATGGTTCAACATCTTGGTAGTTTTTCTATAGTTTTTCGGGTCCCAAGCTTTTGGTGTTGTTTTGAGGCCCTAAACGATGTTTGTTTGACATGGTAGTGCCTAGTATATTTCCAAAGGCATGTACTAAGATGTTCAGAATGTGTAATTCTCAACTAGACCTTTCCAACAGGCTACAAAGCACCCCAAACGAAGATCTATGCAAAAGTAACACCCCTAAGAAATTGATGTATCAACTAACCACATCGGGGCCCACAAATATTTTGACATTTCATCTTCTAGAGTTAGGTTTTTGGATGTTTAGGGTTTTATCATTGATGATTTATGTTAAAATTCCTTTTAGACCTCTTTGTAATTAGCTTCTTATGAATGAGTGTAGTAGACACATCTTTCTCTTTAGAGATAAGCTACCACCATTCTAGCTAGTTTGTCTTCTTTGCATTTTAATGTATTTTGTATTCCATTCATTAATACAATATGATTTAATTATATTACTATATTTCTTGCAATATCTCTATGTGTTTCCTTATTATGTCACTGCCTTAATTTCGTTCTCAAAATAATCCAGATCAATGGTATCAAAGTAGTATGCTCCTTATCATTTCTTAGTGCATGTCCCTGATGAGGTTAGGATATAGAGAGTTGGGTCTCAAGCTAGTTTATCTTGAGTAAAAGCTCTCTCACTAGCCTATGCAACTTCCCATGGTGGAAGAAAAGAAAGACGAAAATGCAAGAGATCCTATCAAATTGTTTCTGAAGGAATCCCTTGCACAACATAAGAAAGAGATGATACATAAGTTATCTCAGATCCTTCAATGGATTCCAACAAAAACAACATAAAATTCAACTAGAAATCACTTTGGAGGTGTGATTCCATTAAAGGTACAAGTTATCTTTGATATTGCTTTATTTGAAGGCCAGATAGTTGACGACACTTTGGAAAAATGGTTAATTTGTCTAGAGGGTTATTTCTCCATCCAAAATTTTTCCAACAGTGAAAAAATCACCTTTGTGCTCCTTAAAGCTCTTCCCCATGTCAAATATTGGTGGGAAACTTACTATGAGAAACATGCTGGAGATGAGTCTACAATTTTTGGGCCAAAATCCACTTAGACAGTTTTTGTTGGTGCCCTAAAGGATTCATACTACCATGTTGGAAACTATGATGAACAATACATGAGATGGACAACTCTGTGTCAAGAGAGAGATCAGATGGTGTCATAATAAACCGACATATTCCATACCTTTCACACAAAGTTGGGTATCAAAGACTCTGAGCAACACTTGGTTATGAAGTATTGTAGTGTCCTACATAGGTACATCCAAATAGATATGAAATTCATGGACATTTCATCATCAGAAGTTGCTTACCGCTATGTTGTCAAGATCGAGAAAAAGTTAAAGTAAAATAATAAGTGGGATTTCAATTATTAAAACCCATCACATCAGAAGCATGATAAAGGTGTCCCTAACTCCCAGAAAAAGGATAGAGAAAGGAATGCGACATCTTCATCAACCAACAATATCGTCTGCACTACGACATCAAGCCCTTCGAAGATGAGGTATTATGTGATGTTTTCCCACTTGAAGTTTGTGATGTTCTTTTAGGACAACCATTTATGTGGAAGTTTCATGCTATTTATGAATCTAGGCCCCGTAGTGTCATTATTACTTTGGGAGGTCAACTCTACAGTGTACCAGATGCAATACCAACTACTGCGGTCTCTTTAGTCTCAATGAAGTAGTGTATAAAGGTGACCTATCAATCCAATATATTTTTCCTCTTCATGGTCTCGTCAGAAGGTGAATTAAATATCACTGCAACCGCTAAAACCTTTGCATGAGGTCTCTCTACACAACAAAAGAAAGTGGAAAAGATAGTAGAAGAACACAAATAAATATTTTCCTCACCTACTGGGGTACCCTTGAATTTTCAAGTAAATCACTCAATTGATTTGACACCTAGTTATTCCTTTCCCAATGAACTTGTATATAGGAACTCTATTTTGGATAATGAAGAAATCAAATGATAGATCCAAGAGACAATTCGAAAGGGAGACATCAGATCAAGATCCTCACCTTGCAGGAGCCTAATTTTTTTGGTACAAAAGAAGGATAGAACATGGTGACTTTGTATTGATTACAGATCCCTAAAAAAGATCACAGTCAAGAACCATTTGTTGGGTATGTGTTATATTCTTTGCACAAGTAGCAGCGTCTAAGTGTATGCACCACATGCGGGGGTTCGGGGGCAGCGCCCCCAAGAAAAAAAATTCTACCTCATAAAATGTGTCACATATTTTAGGTGGTTTTTCGGCACATGGTTTCTTTGCCTATGGTTTTCTATTTTTGGTTAAGGAATTAAGTTTGTTGACTAATCCAGGTCATTAGGTTAGGGTTTTGGATGTCGTTGGCTCCTATATGTATATTGTGTTGTAAATAATGTATCACTATGAATGAATATAGAATATGTTGGTTTTCCTAGTTTGGGTTTCCAGGGGAAAAATCTCTGTGTAATGTTTGTATTTTCCATTGTATATTTTTTGTTCTTTCACTGAATATTTGTTTGCAGTAGGTATTGTACAAGGTTAAAATGTACACTAGTACCCACTCCCCTAGATTGATGATCTTCTAGATTAGCTCAAGGGAACCAAATTTTTCACTAATATTGATCTGAATTCAAGCTACCACTAGGTGCCAACTGAGCAAACTGATGTATGGAATACAACCTTAAAGTCTAAAGAAGGTCTCTTCAAGTGGATTCTCATGCATTTTGGCTTAACTAATTCCCCAACCACAATCATGTGAATGATGGATGATATATTTTGTCCATTCACAAACTCCTTTGTGGTCATATATCTGGATGAAATCCTCATATTTAGCAAAACTTGGGAGGAAAATTTGAAGCATATTCTAGAGGTCTTGGTCACCCTATGAAAACACAAGTTATATTCCAATTTGGAGAAGTATTCATTCAACATGCAAATAATTCAATACCTGGGATACATCATGGATGAAAAGGGTGTGCATGTGGAACCAGCCAAGATCCAAGTCATTCGTGATTGGCCAGCCTTGAATAAACTGAATGAGCTCTACAACTTCTTAGGACTCACCAACTTCTACTACAAATTTGTGTTGTGGTTCTCTCATGTCGCTTGGGCCCTAAGCTAGGTGACCAAGGGTGGAGCCAAGGCCAATTTTTTGGGGGATGCAACATAACAGAAATAATTTGAATATTTGAAATTACGCCTTTCCTCAACACCAATCCTTATTTTCCATACTTGAAATATCCATTCAATATTGATATATATGCTTTATATTATGCTATCAATGCATTCCTCACTCAACATGTGCATTTGGTTGCCTATCATAGTGAAACACTTTTTGATGTTGTTAAAAGATACCCCACCTACGAAAAAGAGATTTACTCCATTGTGAAGGCATGTTAAGAGTGGAAGCATTACATTCTATGAAAGCAAATGATCATCCACACTGATTAGAGGCCTCTAAAATTCATGTAGACATAAGGAAACTTACATAAATACTGCCATCAAAATTGGTCCACATACCTGCAACAATTCCACTTGAATATCAAGTACAAGAAGGGTATCACCAACCATGTTCCATACTGCCTCAGTCGACCCCTGGTTAGATCCTCAGTCGACCCCTGGTTGTGGTGCTAACCATGGTTCTCAACTCCTGTGGACATGAGACCTTCGAGTGGCTACAATTATGCAACAATGAATATGAATTTGTTGTTACCTATCAAACATTGCACGTAGGAAAACCAGTTCCAGAATTTCATATCCAAGATGGACTGCTATCCATTTAATCCATATCTGTGTTATTTTAAGTGAGCATGCAAAGCTGATTTGGGAAGTTGATCATAGTCGGGTGAAAAGACACTTTGGCATGAAAAAAATAGTGGCAATACTACAAAATCATTTTAATTGGTCAAAGCTCTGACAAGATGTTAGCTAGTATATCAAACCATGCACTGCCTGTGCCATTTCCAAACCCACCATTAAGAAACAGGGGATATACACCCATCTAAATACTCTTGAGAGGCCTTCGAAGTCCATCTATATGGATTACATGTATGGAATACCTTCAACCAATCATGTTAATGACTACGTCTTTGTGGTTGTTGATCGATTATCTAAGATGGTATTTTTGAGACCCTGCAAGAAGAGAATTATAGCCAAGGCCACTACGAAGCTATTCTTTGAGAATTCTTGGGTTCATTTTGGGCTCCCACGAACCATTATTTCATATCGAGAAAATATATTCCTGAGTATTTTTTGGTCTAGCCTATGGTCGATGATGGAAACCAAGCTGAACAAATTGACTTCCTTCCACCTACAAACTAATGGAAAAATATATGTAGTCAACAAGATGATTTTTCAAATTTTGAGGATGTACAATTACAAAAATCCACGCACATGGGATGATAGCCTTCCTTATGTTAAACATAGCTACAATAGATCCCTCCATAGCTCCTTTTAGGTGTGCTTGGGGTTCTAGCCATTGGCCCCCATGGATGTAGCTTTTCTCCTTATAGTTTCATAGGAGGAGTCCTCCCATGATTAAACCGAGACCAATCCAAAAACCAAATTTGTTAAATGCATGTAGCACATCCAAAAACAAGTTTAGGATATTATGTAGAAATCCAATGCCAATTACAAATAGTGCCATGATCAACATCATGTACCACATAAGTTTTAGGTGGGAGATAAGGAATGGTTTCATTTGCAGAAAGAGTTCCTCACAGGACCCCATTAGAAGCTCTACCCAATCTAATACGAACCTTACACCATCACCAAGGTTATGGGTGAGAAAAATTTTGAATTAAGTAATCCCCTTGTCCTTTGCTTGCATCCTGTATTTAATGTGGAACTGCTTCGACCATATTTTCCTCATCTCCTAGACACTTTGGACGTGATTGATAAATTTTCCCCTATAGAAATCAATCCCGACTGCATTGATTAGAAGAAATTGGATTGGATCATGGACACCAATATGAATGACACATTCTAGGAGAACATCCAATTCTACCAAGTCATCAAAGTAGGACAATTTCTTCACCAGGGAAAATGGATCACTAGTACTCAAATTCAATAAAAGTTTCCCCATTTGATTGAGGAATTTAACACAATGGAGACTATTTCTTCCTAAGGGGGTAGGAATGATCCAGGTGGATATTGATGGCCACCCACCTATTCCACTAATTCAAAATGGTCCCACATCTTGGCAGTTTTTCTATAGTTTTTTGGGTCCCAAACGTTCGAGACTATTTTGAGACCCTAAATGACGTTTTTTGATGTGATATCACCGCAAAATAATGTCGAAGGCATGTTTTGGGCCATTCAGAATGTTTAATTCTCAACTATACCTTTCTAATGAGATACTAAGCCCCCCAAATGAAGATTGTATGAAAAATTAATGCCCTCGAGAAGTTGATGTATTGACTAACCACATCGAGGCCCACAAACCTTTTGGCATTTCATCTTCTAGGGTTATGTTTTTGTATGTTTAGGGTTTTATCATTGTTTCTTTATGTTAAAATTCCTTTTTGGTTTCTTTGTAATCAACTTTTTTTTAATGCGTGTAACATACACATTTCTCTCTTTGGAGATAAGTTACCACCATTCTAACTAGTTTGTGTTCTTTGCATTTTATAGTATTTTGTATTCCATTAATTAATATAATTTGAGTTAATTGTGTTATGGTGTTTCGTGCAATATCTCTGTGTGTTTCCTTGTTATATTTGTATCTTTTCATTCTCAAAATAATATGGATTATAATAAGAGTGTAATACCCCAAGGCCAAACCCCTGATGAATTGTAATGATGTTTAATGAAGTTTATAGGCTAGTGAGCCAAGTATTTATATGTTGGAGTCTTATGTGTTTATTAGGCCATAGAGCCTAAATGATAAGGCCAGTGAGCCTATTTTTGTATATGTGATTATGAAGATCATTAATAAAAATACATTGTTGTGTGTAGACCAACCACAAAGAAAGAGTTATGGGGGACTAAGCTCCACTAGGAAGGGAAAGGGAAGGGGGATGAGAGGCTAGAAAAAGGGGCTAAGCTTGAGGGCTTAACCCAAGGGAATATTATAATATATTACTAAAAGACTAAGGTTGGACATGACCTGTTATCCTAAGTTCCTTTGGGGAGAGGAACAAACTCCAAGTGGAGAGGAACGAGCTCCTAGAGATCCAAGTGTCATCCAGAACACATGCAAATTTATGTGGAAAATTCCATCGTTGTGGGGGTTCACTCTCACCATTCTGACCATTCTTTACATCCTTCCCTTGCACGCACACACCCACACACTGAGAAGGAAACAATTCAACCATTTCCGCCATTGTCGAACCCTCTGCCATCATGAACCTCTGTAATTTTCTGATTCTCGTCCCTTGCCTTACTCAATTTTTCTATTGTGGTTACCTGGTTGACTTAAGAGTTGGACAAAAGAAGCAAGTTGTCAGGCCTATGGTTTGAAGAGGTGGGTTATCAGGCATGTGGGTTGAATAAGTAGGTTTTCAGGCTTGTGAGAAACTCTCTCCAAGTGAGAGAGGTTGTTGGGGAAGTGATTTCTCCTGGAGGGAGTCCATCAACAGCTACAGAGCTATGAGAATTCCTAATCTGACATGTTACTAAAGCCCTGGAAGGGAAGTGGAGAAACCAATGGACTATGGAACAATGAAGGTGTATATTCTCAGGGTGGGACATACATGTGGGGAATGAGATTCTGTGAAAATTGGGCGTAAGTGGGCTCCTTGGAGGGAATCCTTCCTGTTGCATTGTGTAGCTTTCCGTAGTCTCAGCCGAACCTAGGATTCCTTTACCCTAGGTGGATTTTATTCCTAGATCAAGGGTGACCCACTGCTGATAGCTTGGATAAGCATGGTCTAAGGCTCAGAGGTTCATGGAAGGTCTATACGTAGTCGGTGGTATTCTAATAAAAAGATAAGTACCAATTCTATGTTAATTGTGTGTTTGGTATCGTGTACATGTGTTATAATGTTATCATAATTTTCTGTATATGTTGCATGTATGTGTTTATTGTCACTTCCGCTTGAATCTGTGTATGAACATAATGTTTATATCTATTTATATTTTCATTAGATATATATATGTTTACTGAGCTCAAACAAAGCATGCATATCCCAATGACTTAGTACTGGGGTGTGTTACAATTTGGTTTCAGAGCAGTTTGGTTTTGAAGTAGTGGCATGTCACCGGTCAGGGTGGCTGAGCGACGTTACAATTTGGTATCAAAGCCCATGGTTTCCACACTGAACCTAGATGGGCCATGAATTTGGAATTTGGAGTCAAAATTCCACAATGAATTGATGTACAGAGTGCCAAGAGGGCGATGGGGGAACACCTTGGCTGTTTTCAGAAGATCAGGAGGTATAACAGTTTGATAAACCATGATGAACGTGGTATTTGGCCACAAATTGTGAATTGGGTCCTTGGATCTGTTCAAAAGAAGACAGATCCCTCAATAATTGTTATATCTGGAGAAGGTGCATGGAGGTTAATAACAGAAGTCCTTTGGACTTCGCCCTCTGACCGTTTTAAAGATATAGCAGAGAAAACCATTGAAGTCCCAAAATCTAGAATCAATCCAGACCGTCCATTTCCAGGGACATGTGTCCGCGGATTAAGAAATGCTCAGGATTTTTGTAAGTGAGAAGATGAGAAGAGATCTATTGAATTGCCAAATTCCCGAAGCGTCGGAGTTGACGTGGAACTGTTCAAAAGTCGGTAGTTCGATAGTTTTAAAAAGTGTCGATAAGAGGAATCCCTAAAGTCTTGGTTTTCCAAAGTGATGTGACATGATGATGTCACTGGGTGATGTGGACCTATTGGTAGTTCGATAGTTCAACAGTTCTAAGAAAGTGTCGAAGATAGGAAATCCCTGAAGTCCTGAAGTGCAAGATATGACGTGGCATGATGACATCACCTAGGGTGACATGGACCTACCTAGGTCTACCATGTGTCACTCATTTTTGTACTTTTGATAGACCCTTAGTATTGATTGGGACCTGACACATGTCACTCAATGGTGGGGCCACATGTCACCAATTTGATTGGTGACAACTGTACTATGTGGGCCCATGAGGTTAAGCAGTTCGAGAGTTCGATGTTCGGAGAAGAACTGTTGGAAGAACTTTCGGACCTCTAAAATCCTAGAGTCTTGAAGTCCTAAAGATTCATAGTGACATTTCTTGATGACATCACCTGGGGTGATGTGGAAACACAATATGCGTTCCACGTGTTAGTGTTTTATGTGCTTTGAAAGGATGATTTTACCTATTAGAACTTGACACGTGTCACCCCTTATATTGGGCCACATGTCCTCTTCTTGGAATCTTCCATGTAGCACCCGAGTGTGCAGTACTAAGTGGACCCCAAGGGTTCACCACTTCGATGTTCGGAAGGATTGAAGTGAGAGGAAAGCGAAACCCCCGAAGCTCTGAAGAGTGGAGTAAATCCTCAGCATTCATAGGGAGGGAACACGCGGTAGTAGATCCTATGGCCTGGAGGATTCAAGGCATAAGTAGTTGAGTTTGAGAAATTTTGGAGGCTCAAAGGCCAGAGACCATCTCGACTATTGATCACAGAGGGAACGTGGTGCCAAATCCCATTGTCCAGAGGATTAGTACTCTAGAGGATTTGAGTTTCATAATTGTTGTGAGTTGAGAACTCCTGGAGGGCCGAATTTAATATCGACCGTTGATCGGGAGATGACACGTGGAGGCAAGATAGGGGATCTTTGGTGGGTTGAAACTTTAGCATATTGGTAGTGAAGTGCTTTGGAAACCATCAAAGCCTAGAGTCCTGGAGCTCCTATCCAGCATAGATATGAACAGAGAATGTGGACCATAGATCCATCTTCCTTTGCGAGTTCTCCATTTCGGCGGTCCAAGATGTTTGTGATGTGCAGAAAGGGAAACCTCTGAAGCTCCGTAGCCCCAAATTTCCAAGGCTCTGGATAAGCTCCTAATTGTTAGCACTGGGTCACAACCCTTGGTCCCATGAATTAGGGGGCTGAAGAAAAGGGGCTAGTGCCCGAAAATTTGTTTCAAGAACAGGAAAGGGCTTAGAAAAAGAGTTGTGGGATTTTTAATTGTACAAAACTACACCTAAATAAGTAAGGAAGGCCTGTAAACCTGAAGGAGGGATCCAACATGGATCCAAGAGCCAATTCAACTCTGAGTTTGAAGAATCCATGTACATGATTGCATCACTGAAAATACAATTGTTCAAGTATCCATAACTTCTGCTCAAAACTCAAAATTGAGAATGGAAACAACCATTGGAAAGGTATTGAATAGTAGAAGATAACCGTTCACCTAAAAATTGGATCTAAAAAGTCAATTTCTCAAGAAATCAGCATAAAATAAGTCTTATATATATTAATGAATTAGAATGGTTCATGTTTTCATGAAATTATTAAGAACAATTATCCTGACAAAGTTTTGTTGGCTTCACATTTTTGCAGAATTAACAACTGTCATATCAAAGTCAGGACAAAGTGTAGAGTGATGGAGTATACATCGGTAGTATACAACCAAGAATATGAAATCATAGGGTTGAATGCCCAGTTGGGTATGGAAGGAAACAACTCCAATGGACATGGAGGAGAAAAGGAGGACGACATAAATCTGGCTGAAACCATCAAAAAATTGCAGGCAGATGTCTAGAGTCACAAGACTGATAATGAGAGGCTTATGAAGGCCAAGGAACATCAGGAATACTTCAATATGAATTTAAGGAAAATCCTAGACAAAATTGAAAATAAGTTGGGTAAGGAGAGTGGCTCCAACAAATCAGGAAGCCAAGAGACCCCTGAGAAGAAAGGAATATCAAGGAGTGGTAGCAAACATCACCATCACTCCCAAAAGCATTCCCATAGGAGATCACACAATAGCTCAAGTCCATCCCCTGTCAGGAAGAATAGGAGGTCTAGGGTGGATGAGTTGAAAGGAGAAATGAATAAGATCAAACCTCCTACTTTTGATGGAGAGCACAAGAAGGATGAAGATGTTGAGACATGGCTGCTAGGCATGGGGAAGTATTTCCAATTGCATAAATATTCTTCCCATGTAAAAGGAATAATTCCTATCTATCATATGAAAGGAAATTCATCCATGTGGTGGGATCAACTTGTGTAAGTGCAACACCTTAGAGAGAAAAATGTGTCTTGGAAGGAATTTAAGAGGCATTTTGAGAATAAATACTTGACCAAGAGGTATTATGACAAAAAGATGAAAGAGTTCTTTGAACTCAAACTTGGAAGCATGACTATTGATGAATATGAAAGGAGATTTTTAGAGTTGTTGAAGTTTGTTTCCTTCATCAAGGATGAGACAATTAATATTCAGAGGTACCTAAGTGAGATGCCATCTTTCATCAGTGAAAAGATCCAATATGGTGATCCTAAGACTTTGGAGGAAACCATAAGGGGAGGAAAATTCTTATATGATCAACAAAAAGGAAAGCCTACTTTCCAGAAGGATTGGAAGGACAAGAATAAGTTTAAGAGGGAACAAAGGAAGAAGGGAAAAAAGCCACCCCTTTTCAGAAACAAACCTCAAGGACAACCATCTTTTAGAGAGCATAGAATAGTTGAGGTAGGTGGGAAAAGACCAAGGAAGACACCCATTCAATGTTGGGATTGTAAAGGAGACCATAAGTATAAATATTGTCCTCTCAAAAGTGACAAAGTGAGACCTTCCCACAATGTACAACAAGTAGAAATAGTGGAGGACATGTGAAGAAGTGTACCAAGGATATATGCATCCCTAGAAAACAAGCAAGCAGAGTTTCAATCACACATGATTGATATAGAAGTTATGATTAATAACCATTCCTTTACTATTTTAATAGATTCAGGAGCTATCCATAGATATATAGATCCTAAGGTAGTGGATAGATCACTTTTCACAAGAAGAAAGCATGATAAATCTTGGCTGGTACAACTGGCTACAGGAGCTAAGAGAAAAGTTTTTGAGCTGGTTAAATCATGTCCAGTGGACATGAATGGGCTAAGTACCAAGGCAGATTTGAACATCCTACCATTGGGTTCATATGACTATATAATTGGTATGGATTGGTTGGACCAACACCATGTTGTCTTAGAATGTCATAACAAGGAATTTACTTGCATGAATGAGGAAGTAAACCCAAGAGAAGTCCAAGGAATTCGTAGGGAAGTTACTATCCGAGAGATCTCAACAATGCAGCTGAAGAAGTGTTACAGGAAGGGTTGCCAAATATCTGTAGCCCATATGGAAGAAGCACCTAAGGATAAGGTGCCAAGTCGGGAGGTTCACTCAGTCCTGAAATATTTTGAGGATGTGTTTAAAGAGATACCAAGACTACCCCCAATGAGAGATATTGATTTCTCTATAAATTTGATGCCTAGAGAAGATCTGGTATCGAAGACTCCCTACAGAATGAGTACACCAGAGTTGAAGGACTTGCAAATGCAGCTTGAAGAGATTATGAAGAAGGGGTATATACGCCAAGTGTGTCACCTTGGGGTGCCCCAATCTTATTTTTGAAGAAGAAAGATGGGACATTGAGATTGTGCATCGATTTCATACAATTGAACAAAGTGACTATAAAGAACAAGTATCCTTTGCCAATGATCGATGATCACTTTGATCAGTTAAAAGATGCAAATATATTCTCAAAGATTGATCTCAGGATCATATATGAAGACATCAACAAGACTGCCTTCATGACAAGGTATGGTCATTATGAATTCATAGTGGTGCTATTTGGGTTATCAAATGCACCAATTGTTTTCATGTGTTTGATGAATGGTGTTTTCTGGGAATATTTAGACAAGTTTGTCATTGTATTTTTGGATGAAATTCTTGTGTATTCCAATTCAGAAGAAGAACATGAGCATCATTTGAGGATGGTGTTACAAGTATTAAGAGAGCACTAGTTGTATACCAAATTGAGCAAGTGCTCATTTTATCAAAACAAAATTCATTATTTGGGGAATATCATATTCGAAGAAAGGATAGAAGTGGACCCTGAAAAGATTGAGGCCATTAAAGGGTGAACAAAACCTAAGAATGTGACAGAATTCAGATCCTTCATGGGTGTAGATGGATACTATAGAAGATTCATTGCAGGGTTTTAGAGGATTTCTCACCCAATCACTTCCTTGCAAAGGAAGGGGGTGAATTTTCAATGGAAAATAGAATGTGAAAAGAGATTCCAGCAATTGAAGGAGTTGTTAACCAGTGCTCCAATTCTAAGGATTTCTGATCCAAATGATTATTTTGTGGTTTACAAAGATGCATGCAAAGAAGGAATTGGTGGATTCCTCAGTTAGAATGAGTTTGTGATATGTTTTGAATCCAGAAAATTGAAAGACCATGAAAGGCTCTATGCCACTCATGATTTGGAGTTGGTAGCCATAGTGCATACCTTGAATAAGTGGAGGCACTACCTCATGGGAAAGAGGTTTGAGCTGAGGACAAACCATAATGGTCTGAAATACTTATTTGATCAGTCAACTTTGAATGCCAGGCAGAGTAGATGGTTGGAATTCCTCTGTGAGTATGACTTTGATATTAAGCACATAAAAGGAAAAGATAATAAAGTCGCTGATGAAATCAACATGAGAGTGCATGAACTGCATGCTACAACCATTAGCATGTATCAAAATGATCTTAAAGGCATAATTTTTGAGGCTGCAAAAGATGATTTGTAGTACATGGAATTGGTAACAAAATTGCAACAAGGTAAAATGCAACCGAAAGTTGAAGATTATGAATTGGGGAATGATGGAATTATTCTGTACAGGAAAATAAATTATGTACCCAATTCTCATGAATTGAGGATTAGGATTTTAAAAGAGATGCATAATGTACCTTGTGTTGGCCACCCATGATATCAGAAAACAATTTCAACAATCAAGAGCCACTATTATTGGCCAGACACGAAGAGGGAGATTGTTGAATACATTGTTAAATGCTCGGAGTGTCAAAGGGTCAAGGTTGAGCATAGACACCCAACTAGTTTTTTGTATCCATTACCCATTTGTTGGGCCCGAGATATGATCAATTTTATGACAGTTATTAGGCACTTTTGTCGAATGTACATATGTGTTTTTCGTGTTTTGGAGAATCTTTTTAAAGAATTTTGTGTTAAAATGGTATGATCTACACCAGGTATGTATGATTCATGTTTGATGTCAATATTAAGTATAATTCATCACGTTTTATGATTCCAAAGATCTAATTCACGTTTTTATGGTGTTTCAGGGAAAAAACGCACCACGTTTCTACTTCCGACACTCAGTCCGACACTCCTTCTAGCACTTGATCTGATACCCGATCCGACACTCCATCCAACACCTCGTCCTACACAAAAACGGTGGGTGATTTGGTGGTTATGGTATTGGCGGCTAGTGGGGGGAGAATCAGAGACATGGGTTTTTCTCATGCTTATCCCCTCCAGCTACTGAACTCTTGACAACTTGATTTTGGGTTCTTATGATGGGTGATTATTGGCTCACTTTGTTTCGGCAGTTAGGGCACCATCAATGAAATTTGTTAATTTTAGAAGTGGTTTGAACCTCCTGTGGTTGACCACTTGGTTTGTAAACATTATAAATACCACCATGGTGGTCAGATAATTGTTAAGTAGTAGAATAAGTCGTGTGTTAGAGCCAAAAACGATTTTGGCTCTGTTTTTGCATTTTTCAATTTCCAGAATTGTATAAGACTGTGTTTTTCAAGTTTTAATGGTGAAATCATTTTGTTGAGCTCGTGGTGTGCATATGAGAAGTGACCATGACTTGCTAGGGGGGCCACCAATAGTCTGGTAACTGTTCTATGTGTTATTTATGCATTTCATAGCTTAGATGTCTTTTTATTTCCTGTACATGAATTGTTCCTTTATTTCTTTGTTATCTAATTTGTTGTTGTAGTGTCATTGTTTTAATTCTCTTTTGTAGGTTAGTATGGAGGATTTTTGTTAATATGCATTGATTTTATAATTAGGAACGAGTTTGCAAACTCATACACTAACCTCGTGTGCAATTAGATGTTAGATTGAATTTTATTTATGCTTTTAAAATCAAATTTAAAATAGAAGTTAAAACAGAGTAGAACGAAGTTTTATTGATTGTCTTCTTTAACAAGGATTTGATGGATGAATAGGATTAGTTTTAGTTTTTAATTATAGATTGCTTATTCCATTTTTACATAGATCTTTCTTAACTAGTTGTTAGTTAATGTATTTGTTAGTTTACTTTTTATACGTCATGCTTTAATTTCTGTTTTATGCATTTTCCTTATTACATTTTGAATTGTTAAGATAGAGCTAGTTTAGTTTATGTTATGCAATTTCTTGCTTAGATTTAGGTTGCAGTTTCAAGTTGTAGTTAATGATTGAATTTAGTATAGTATAGGTTTGCTTATATTAGTATAGAATGCATTTGAATTTCATAGATTAGAAAACAGTTTCTTGCTTTCATAGAGTAGAAGATAGCTTTCTTGCTTTCATAGCTTAAGAGATAGTTTTATTGTTGTTGTAGGGTAGATAGTCTTTGCTTTGATAGATTAGATAGTATCTTGCTTATTATAGGTTCAAGACTAGTTGTTAGTTTTTCTTGCTTTTAGTTAAATAGATTTCCTTTTCATGAATTAGAAATAGTTTTGAATTAAGAATCTAGTCCACTTGCCTCTTAGGCTAGATAGTTGTTCAATGAGATGCTTTAATTTGATTATTTGCAGTAGAAGTTGCCTTAGAGTAGTTAGTTGTCTTTTTTTTAGTTGTCTATTTGCTTTAATAGGTTAGCTAGTTGTTTTTCTTATTTGTCTATTTTCTTTAATAGGTTAGTTAGTTCTCTTTGATTTCTTGTTTATTTGCTTTAATAGGTTAGTTAGTTGTATTTCATTGCTTGTTTATTTACTTGCTTTCATAGGGTAGTTACTCATTGAATATAGGTTGGCAAGTTAAAGTAGTTTGCTTTTGTTATTTGCTTATTGTTATGCTTAATAGTTTCTTTTGCTTATTGTTATGAACTAGTTTTCTTTACATAAGGTTTTTACTTTCTTTCTTAGACTATCCATCGATCCTTGGCCCAAAAGTACTTAGGTTACCTATTTTAAAGATGCTTAGTAGGGTTTTCTCATTATATAGGTTTGCTTGAGCAGATTAGCCTTATACCTCCCTAGTTAGACTATACTACTACGAGCCCTTCTACCTTTGGCATATATTTTTCTACAACTCTAAGTTTACTTACCCCGGATTGACAATTTAATTGAGGGTTTTTAGTGTGTTTTTAGTGCATATATAACACCCATCACCATTCATGAGTGGAAGTGGGAAGTGGTGAAAATGGATTTCATCACCAAATTTCCCAGAATAAGAAAGCAACATGATTCTCTCATGGTGGTGGTGGACAAGCTCACTAAAGCTTCCCATTTCATTCCTATGAAGGTTACTCACAAGGCAACCAATGTTGTCGATATCTATATGAGGGAAGTAGCATGCTTGCATGGCATACCCAAGACAATTGTGTCTGAAAGAGACCCAAAGTTTACCTCAAAGTTTATGAAGGGGTTATCCAAAGGGTTCAGAACAAATCTAAACTTCATCACAATGTATCATCCCAAATCTGATGGGAAAACAGAGAGAGTGAACCAAATGATAGAAGATAGGTTAAGGATATATGTGATGGACAAACCATATAAATGGGAAGATTATCTACACTTGGTGTAATTTTTCTACAATAATGGGTACCAAGCATCACTGAAGATTATCCTATTTGAGGCACTTTATGGAAGAAAGTGCAACACTCCAGTAAGATGGGACAACCTAGATGACAGAGAAGTGACTGGGCTATAGTTGCTCAGAGAAATGGAAGAGAAACTGATGAAGATTAAACAGAATTTAAAGGTTGCCCAAGATAAGAGAAAAATCTATGTTGACAAGGGAAGAAATCACAGGGAATTTAAAGTGGGTGATCATGTTTTCTTGAAGGTGAAGGCCAACATTTCCCCAAAGTTGGGAAATTGTTCCAAGTTGGTAGCCATATATTGTGGGCCATTTGAAATCCTAGAGAGGATTGGACCAGTAGCTTACATGCTTGCATTACTTGCATCTATGTCTATAAATAATGTATTCCATGCATCATTGCTTAAGAAACATATACTTGATGCAAATCATGTTATTGATTGAAATGTGATTCAGGTGGAGCAAGAAAGTGCTTTTCAAGTGCATCCGATATGCATTCTGGACCAGAAAATCAAACAACTCCAGAATCGAGCCATAGAAATTGTAAAGGTCCAATGGACCTGGTACGATCCTGAGGACGCAACTTGGGAGCATGAAGATGCTATGCAAGAAGAATACTAGAATATTTTTGAAGATTTTGAAAATATTGTTGATGTTATGTAAATGAGTTGCACTGAGGGAAGTGAAAAAATAAGGGGAGTGGATTGTAATACCCTGAGGCCGAGCCCCTGATGAATTGTAATGATGTTTAATGAAGTTTATAGACTAGCGAGACAAGTATTTATAAGCTGGAGGATTATGTCTTTATTAGGCCGGAGAACCTAAATGTTAAGGCTAGTGAGCCTATTTTTGTATCTATAATTATGAATATCATTAATGAAAATACATTAATGCATGTAGACCAATCACAAAGAAATAGTTATGGGGGACTAAGCTCCACTAAGAAGGGAAAGGGAAGGGGGATGAGAGGATAGAAAAAGGGGCTAAGCTTGAGGGCTTAACCCAAGGGAATATTATAATATATTCCTAAAATACTAAGGTTGGACATAACCTGTTATCCTAAGTTACTTTGGGGATAGGAACAAACTCCAAGTGGAGGGGAACGAGCTCCTGGAGAGCCAAGTGTCACCCAGGACACAAGAAAATTTATGTGGGAAATTACATCGTTGTGGGGGTTCTCTCTCACCATTCTGACCATTTTTTCCTTCCTTCCCCTGCATGCACGCACTCATGCACTGAGAAGGCACACAGTCAACCATTTCTTCCATTGTTGAACCCTTTTCCATCGTGAAACTCTATAATTTGATGATTTATGTCCCTTGCCTTACCCAATTTTGCTACTTTGGTTACCTAGTTGACTTAA
The DNA here is from genome assembly GCA_900067695.1 of Picea abies. Taxonomy (NCBI): domain Eukaryota; kingdom Viridiplantae; phylum Streptophyta; class Pinopsida; order Pinales; family Pinaceae; genus Picea; species Picea abies. The sequence goes on along the minus strand of CBVK0100043481.1, from coordinate 4,174 downwards.
GAGATGGAAAGAAGAAGTAGGTTGTTAGGACTATGGTTTGAAGAGGTAGGTTGTCAGGCCCATGGGTTGAAGAAGTAGGTTTTCAGGCATGTGAGCAACTCTCTCTAGGTGAAATATGTTGTTGGGGAAGTGATTTCTCCTGGAGGGAATCCAACAACAACTACAGAGCTCTGAGAATTCCTCATTCGACCTGTTGCTGAAGCCCTAGAAGCGAAGTGGAGCAACCGATGGATTGTGGAAAAATGAAGGTGTATATTTTCAAGGTGGGACATGCATGTGGGGAATGAGAGTCTGTGAGAAGTGGGTGTAAGTAGGCTCCTTGGAGGGAATCCTTCTTGTTTCATTGTGAAGCTTTTCGTAGTCTCATCCTAGACTAGGATTCCTTTACCCAAGGTGGATTTTAGTCCCAAATTGGGGGTGACCCACTACTGATAGCTTGGAGTAGCGTGGTCTAAGGCTGGGAGGTTTGTGGAAGGTCTGCACGCAGTCGATGGTATTCTCATAAAAATATAAGTACCAATTCTATGTTAATTGTATGTTGTGTATCTTTTACATGTGTTATAATGTTATCAAAATTTCCTGTATATGTTGCATGTATGTGTTTATTGTCACTTCCTCTTGAATCTATGTATGAACATAATGTCTATATTTGTTTAGATTTGCACTAGATATATATATGTTTACTAATCTCAAACAGAGCATGCATAACCCAATGGATTAAGACTGGGTTGTGTTACAATTTGGTTTCAGAGCAGTTTGGTTTTGAAGTAGTGGCATCTCCCCAACCATAGTGTTCGGGAGACGTTACAAAGAGGGGAAGATTATTTTACAGATATTTGAGAGATATATTAGAAAGAACATATAGATATATTTTCTACTTACAATACAAAAATCAATCCAATGACTCCAAGAATCAGGTTATACAGAAACTACATGAAGCATTTATGGAGCCATGGTCAATGAGACCTGTGAAACTTGTAATAGAAAAAACTTATAATAACAAAAAATAATCATTTAAAAGGTATTATTACTAAACATGTTTTTCTATAATATGTTCCAAAAATTAGCAAATTAATTTTTTTTGCTATATTTACTTTCATGTCAATTTAGAGAAAAAAATGTTTTTCTTTTTCATTTTTCAGGAAGATTATGAAAATTCCAAGTGACAAATTCAGGTATGACCAATACATGTCGATAGGGATGTCCAAAAATGTGTATAGAGAGATGGTAAAATAAATGAACATAAGTGCATCACAGGAGGAGTTATCCCAACAACAATGTGCATCAAAGGTATGTGTTCATTCATTTATTTTTTTATATACATTAAATTTTATTATCACATGAAATACTAATTTTCAATTGTTTTGTTGTAGAAAAGAAAAAAAAAATGGAACCCAATCAACACATCAGATAGGCCAACGTGTATACAGAGATGATAAAATAAATGAACATAAGTGCATCACACGAGGAGTTATCCCAACAACAACGTGCATCAAAGGTACGTGTTCATTCATTTATTTTTTTATGTACATAAAATTTTATTATCACATGAAATACTAATTTTCAATTGTTTTGTTGTAGAAAAGAAAAAAAAAATG
>CBVK0100043480.1:8842-34593 GCA_900067695.1 Picea abies | reverse complement strand
GCTCTTCCGATCTCACTGTAATTAATCATAAAATAGGAATTACCATGCTAAGGCATGAGGACAATGTAAATGTATTATTGACTGAGTTGCCAAATAACTGACTGTGGGGGTGAAGCCTTGAAAGTACTGGCCATGATATCACTAGAGGAAAAATGTGAAAACTATACAAGAGGGTTCATATATCAAATAACCCCAAATCTCCCTTGATAAGGATGACAAACCTCCTTTGAATCCAAAGGAAAGAAATTAGTTAATGAAGAAAGGATTGGTGGTTGAACAATCAACCACCCCCCTGAATGGAAACATGGGTTTTCAGCCCGAAGTACCACAAGGACCTACAGACCTGAGCTTCCTTCTGACAAAAGGAATAGGATAGATTGGCAAACCTTCCAAGGTAAGAGGGATACACATGGGAGAGGAGACACTAGACAAAGAGAGCGTAAGCTCGCAAGGGAGATGCGCGGAGCTCTCCAGTGAGTCACGAACTAAAGGCCGTGAGCTTGATGTCGAGGAGCATCTAAGAAACCTCATCGAGGCCATAATCGAAAGAGAAATCTCTGAGTTATAGAGAACAGGACCCAAACAGAAGCGGAAATGGAGGAAGAACCCTCGAGAAGTGTGAGGATTCCCTAGTGATATCATGGCTTGGCATGGGGGTGGACAGAGTGCTAAGAATGAATGCCTCTGAGCCTATGGTCGGGTGGAAGGATGAACACCCAATGAACACCCACAGTCAGTTGGTTGGCAGCAACCTGTAATAGATAAGTGATTTCCTACCCTGTGTAATTTAGCCGTAACTATGTATGAATTGGTTATACTGTGTATGTTTCAGGAATGTGAATGAATGCTTAATGGATATATTGTATCCCTTCTATTTTCTGCGTGGTTGTATAATTAGGCAAGTAAGGAATTATATGGTTCAGACACGACTTGTTCTCATAAACTCTTGACTTTTGTAGTGGCTTAAGCCAGAGCCACGAACTATGAGCTCGTTGACCTTAGGCGTAGTTTCATGTACAATGGTTTACTCATCTAGTTGTTCTGAGTCCCTTGGAGGACGGTTAAGTTCATGAGAGGTAGTGTAGATATGCATAGGCTCTTTGCGATCAAATAGAACCCTAGAACACCTTGATGAAGGAGCACAATAGTTGTGTTGAAGACACTTTTAAGAGTCAAGTCCAAAAGAAAGAGCGCAAACCTCTCAAGTCCTTCATAGCTGACGAAGCTCAGGAAGGATAGCGAGTTTCAAATACTGAAAGAGAGTACCCTTTCGTTTGCTAAATGAATGGGCGAGATCCTTTCAGAGGATCTGAGGTCTGTCACAACCGTTAGACTGGAGGAAGGAACGAAGGCATTAATACCTCGACCCCTTCAGCCTTCGCAAGTAGCGATGGGATCTAGGATTGTAGATCCAAGGATCTGATGGAGCTATATTGACCATCGATTTTAACCCTTGCATAGGCAGGAGAGTGGACTTGACGAAGTCCTGAAAGTCCCGAAGTATTCGCAGCCATCCATCGGAGGGACACGTGGTTGTCAATCGACGTTTCGACATCTGGGAAACCAGAGGACAAGACCCCTCGTCTTCGCAAGTTGTGAAATCCCGGTATACGAAACCCCGATGCGCTCTGTGGATGAGTCGGTTTAGTGTGAATAAGTTTCAACGTTTCGACATCCAGGAAACCAGAGGGCAAGACCCCTCGTCTTCACAAGTCGTGAAATCTCGGTATACGAAACCCCAATGCACTCTGTGGATGAGCTGGTTTAGTGTGAATAAGTTTTGTCGTTTCAGCATCTGGGAAACCAGAGGGCAAGACCCCTCGTCTTCGCAAGTCACGAAAACCCGGTATACGAAACCCCGACGTGTAATTAAGACTAAGTGTCTTTCAATACCCTTAAGCTCAGGAGGGGTAGTGACCGTCAGATCCATATCAATGAGGGTCGTTGATCTCATACATGAATTCCCATATTGGAATTCAAGGAATGGAGTGACAAGAGATTTAGAGTCACTGCATCATGAACTCCTGGTTCACGAAACTCCGAAAATATCTTGACCGTTGCATCCAAATCATTGAGGATCATTGCATCTCGTACAAGAACTCGCGTGTCAGAGTTCGGGGAATGGAGTGACCAGTGGTTTGGGTCACTGCATTTCGAACTCTCGGTTACCGAAATCCCAATACGACTAGGATCGTTGGATCAGGGGGAGATTCACAGTCATCGATCTCATCGAAGGTAAGATTTCAGGTTTCGGGGTTTGAAGAGTCAAAAGACTTGACTCTCTTGCATCGTTAAGTCGCGAAATGTGAAAGGCGCCTCTTGGCTTGGCCTGTGGTCATAACCAATGATCACATGGAGGTGGATAAGGGAAGAGCTATTTTGCGCTAGGCCCCTGTAGGAATTCGGGGATTCTATCCCTTGAGGAAGAGCGAAAATTTTATTTTTGTTGTAGTGGGTATGTGACAACATTGGGAGGAAGATTGCCAGCGACCAGGAGAATGGAATTACCATGGGCACTGCGGGAAGTCGGAAGTCCTTGGGGATTGTTAAAAATATATTGGTGTTGGATAGAAAATATTGGAGGTTGGGATGCATAATAGGTGAGGTGGTCGCAACTGCTTGAATGGAATGGAGTAGGACAATACTATTGAAATGACCTTTTTTTACTAGCTTTTCCATTCTACAGGAACTGATGATCTCGGGGGAGCCTGTCGTGATTCCTTAGAACTTATATTGTTGTCCCTCCTATTGGAATTCCATGGTTAAGTCCTTAAAATTCATGGTGATGCGACCGAGTGTTCATAACCATTCAACATTGTTGACCAACAAGAATTGATCAAATCTTTTGTATTCCTCCTTGTATAGTTCATTCCTAGAATTCCTCCATACTAAGAAAAATTTCAAAACAAATAATATTTAGAGACCATCGCGGGTTCCTAACAAATTACATTACTACTCCAAATGTATGTGACCTACATAACAGTCTATTTAACTTCCATGATCTCCATCATGCACTATTCACACTTAGAATTTTTGTAGAATGCGGGCATCCATCCATGAGTGCGGAGCACCATTTCTTTCACTATGTCACCCCTATGTCCCACTCATCTACGATCATGTGATATCGATCATCCTCTATCATGTCATCTCGTCATCCCACTCATCCATCATCATGCTCATTCACTATCCCGCCATCCCACTCATCCACTATCCTGTCATCCTACCTGTCCATCTTCTCGGTCATCCGACATCCTATGAACCCTCTAACCCGCAACACTAAAACACTTTATACTCTTTCCCGTTCACATTTCCCAACCTACATTAAATCACTCTTTCCAGAAATTACTACCACTCATATGTTGTTAATACATTTATTAATAATGAGATTCTTGAGCCAACCCTCCATAAATGTTAATACAAGTTATCATTTAAATCCTCAAATTAAGAGCTTTTGAACGTGTAAAACGAAACAAGTCTTTTTTGATACTAGCAACTTCAAGAATATTGTTATTTTGTCGCCTTAGCTAATACATGATCTCGAATAAAAGAATAATTTTTCGAAGACACCATAAATCTTTTGGGACAAGAAGATCAGGTATTTCAGTGGTCACAAGCTTACAAGTGGTATTCCACGTTACCACCCCCAGAGAAAAATTTGAATAAGATCTGGACATCCGAAATCGCATCAACATGGTGTGTGCCAAAGGTATATGACTTCATGTGGTGTGTTGATAAGTTTGATAAGGAAATAAGAATCATTCAATTACAAGGAGAGACGGTTATTTATTTAGCCTCCTCTACTTTTAAAAGAATTTTCAGACTCCCTTAACCAACCATGGTTTTCAAGAGAGTTGAAGCCGAGGATTTTCTTAGGACAAGAAACAGAGGAACCGAACTTTTACAGAGGCACCCTGAAGACCCGTCAGTTTTACCTGACGTCTTCTCCATTATTCACGAATGTTCATTGAAGTACCCATACAAAGAAATGGCATGGTTATTTTTTGGGATAACTGGATAGGAGTCCATAGCTACTATCCCCAAGATTTCTTTATATATATTCCATTTTTCAATTCATGAGAATGCCATTTTCGACTCGTAAAGGATTATTTTGAGTGAATTATCCTTCCATCTTGGAAACTTCCACAAAAGTAAAAGGTTCTACATGTCTTGCTATTTTTTTTTCATGGTAACTTATTGTCATGTGTTCAAGCGCCTACCCGTGGCAAAAAAGGTCAACTATAAAACTGACCCTATACAAATGTGGTACCCTGCACTCTGAAAGAAAAAAGTTGTGTACAATTTTTATGAGGTATGCAATGCTTTTGTTTCTTCTTTAAAAAAATCAATTTATGGTCAAAATACTGATCCAGGTGGATATTGGTGGCCACCCACCTTCTCCAACTAGCTCAAAACAGTTTTCTGGCAATTTTGGCAATTTACTATTTTTAGCAATTTTTAACTTCTGGGGCCATTTTGAGGGCCCAAATGAAGGTTTTTTGAGATCGAGGTTCTCAATGATATTCTATAGTATAATTGAGGCCCCTAAATGAATATACTCAACAATACCTTTCCAATGGGCTATCACACACCTAAAATGGAGATCGTATGCAAAATTTATGACCCTGGGAAGTTAATGTACTAACTTACCCAAATGGGGCCCACATGACTTTTGGCACTTCATCTCCTAGGGTTAGGTTTTTGGATGTCTAGGTTTTTTATCATTCCTGTTTAGTGTAAAAAATGCCTTCAGAGCCTCATTGTAATGATATTCTTGCGAATGAGCACAACCATCACATCTCTTCTCAGAGATAAGCCACCACCATTCCAGCAAGCTTGTTTTTGCTGCATTTTACAGTTTCAGCTTATTTCCTTATTGAATAGAAAACCAGTTTTACTGTATCTCTGTTATTTTGTGTTAAGTACCTTTTAATAATATGTATTCATCTCGTTCCACTCATAAAATCCGGATCAATGGTATCAAAGAGGTATGCTCCTTGTCGTCTTAATGCATGTTCCCAACGAGGTCGAAGTACAAAGAGTTGGGTCTCGAGCTTATTTCTCTTGAGGACAAAAGCTCTCACACGCCCAAAAAACCTCTCATGGCAGGAGAAAAGAAAGATGACGGGACAGGAGATCCTTTCAAATTTTTGATTGAGGAATCCCTCGTGCAACAGAGGAATGAGATGATGGATAGTTTCGCGCAAATCCTTCGGCAGCTACCAACAGGTGACACATCTTCTTCAAGCAGAGGCGTCACCCCTTTTAAGGTACAAATAAATTTTGATATTCCTATATTTGAAGGTCAGATAGATGCAGATGTTGTAGACAAGTAGTTGAATCTACTAGAAGGGTATTGTTCTTTCCATAACTTTTCGAATAGAGAAAAGATTACTTTTGCGCTCCTCAAAGTCGTTCCCCAAGTCAAAGATTGGTGGGAAACCTTATGTGTGCAAAAGGAAACAGAGGAAACCTCATTATTTATAGTCACGACCACCTGGGAATCCTTCATGGATTATATTAAGGAACAATACTACCTTGTCGGAAGTTATGACGACTTGTATACAAAATGGACCACATTGCAGAAAGAAAGAGACCAAGCAGTGCCAGATTTCACAAATATCTTCCATACCTTGCGCACCAAGCTGGGTATCAAAGATTCAGAGTGACAACTGGTGCTCAAGTATCGCGATGCTCTACATAGATACATCCATACCGAAATGGAATTTCTGGACATCTCATCCTTGGGCGCGGCCTACCGATATGCCGTCAAAATCGAGCAGAAGCTCAAACAAAAGGCGTGAAAATTTGGGCCTGGGAACCCCTCACAACAAAAGCCAGGAAAGGGTGGCCCCAACCCATAGAACAAAGGACAGAGAAAATATGGACAGTATCAGGACAACCAGTCCAAGCTGTAAGCAAATAAGGACACTAGAAAGACAAAGAAAGATACCGAGAAGTGGTGCAACTTCCATAAGAGCCCTTGGCATATCACTGTTGATTGTCGCTCAAAGCAGTCACTGGTGGCCAAATTGAAAGCCTCTTAATCATATGCGGGTTCCGACTCTGAGCCAGAACCAGAAGGGTGAATACGGATCATTGATGCAAAACCCAATGCCACTTTTGCTACCACCAAGCTCCGGCCCGTTGAACCAGACGAGCCAGAAGAAGGGGAGTGCCTCTTTCATTCACAGATGTGGGTAAAAGGCACCCCATTGCACTTCATCATTGATAGCAGTAGCTAGAAGAACCTAATCTTAGCCAAGGTCATCAAGCGGTTGACCCTGTCTACAACACCGCACCCACAACCCTACACCATTGGATGGGTCCTCCAAGGAAGTGATCTCTGTGTCAGCCAACAGTGTTGACTGTCGTACGGCATCAAGCCCTTCAAAGACGAGGTATTGTGTGATGTTTCTCCTCTCAAATTTTGTGATGTTATTTTGGGACAACCTTATTTATGGAAACGTCATGTTGTATATGAGTTTAGGCCTCGTAGTGTTATTATTACTTTGAACAATAAATTGTACAGGATACCCGAGGCAGTCCCACCTAGTGTTATTTCTTTGATCTCTTCTAAGAAATGCAGGAAGGTCATCTCTCAGATGGGGAATTTGTCTTCTCCATGATTCGCTCCCAGAATAAGAAAAAGATCACAGCCACATCCAGGGTCTCTGCGACCGACCTCTCCACACAGCAGAAGCAAGTATATAAGGTCATGGAAGAATACTCGGATATCTTCTCCTCACCTACCGGGGTACCTCTGCACTGTCAGGTCAAGCACCCCATCGATCTGACCCCCAGCGCACCGCTACCCAATGGGCCAGTCTATCATTGCTCTCTATTAAAGAATGAGGAGATCAAGCGACATATCCAAGAATTGCTCCACAAGGGGCACAGCCATCCCGGCTCATCACCTTGCAGGAGCCCAATTGTGCTAGTACAAAAGAAAGATGGAACTTGGCGACTTTGCATTGATTACCGGTCTCTGAATAAAATCACAATCAGAAACCGGTACCCAATTCCCCGAATCAACGACCTCCTTGATCAACTCATGGGGGGAAAATACTTCAGTAAGATTGATCTGAAGTCTGGCTACCACCATGTCTTGATAGAATAGAAAGATGTATGGAAGACCACCTTCAAGTCAAAGGAAAGCCTTTTTGAATGGTTGGTCATGCCCTTTGGTTTGACAAATGCGCCAGCCACTTTCATGAGTTTGATGGATGATATCCTGTGACCATTCACCAATAATTTTGTAGTGGTGTATCTAGATGACATTCTCATTTACAACGAGACTTGGGCCAAACACTTGCAACATATTCAGCGGGTTTTGCACACCCTGTGACAGCACAAGCTATACGCCAACCTGGAAAAATGCTCCTTCGGCATGGACAGGGTCATTACCTAGGCTACATCATTGATCAGCATGGTGTACATGTGGATCCAACCAAGATCCAAGTCATTCGTAATTGGCCAGCCCCAACCACACTCATTGAGCTCTGAAGCTTCTTGGGCCTTGCCAATTTCTACCATAGGTTCATGTTGGGATTCTCCCATATTGCATGGGCCCTTAGCCAAATAACCAGGGGTGGTGGTAAGGTGAAATTTATGTGGGGTCGGTCCCAACAACAAGCGTTCAATGATTTGAAGTAGCGCTTGTGCTGAGCCCCAGTACTTTCACTCCCAGACCTACAACAACCCTTTGAGATTGAGATAGATGCTTCTGACTATGCTGTGGGCATCGTTCTCACTCAGCGTGGCCACCCCGTGGCCTATCATAGTGGGACACTATCAGATGTTGTTCATAAGTACCCTACTTACGACAAAGAAATGTACTCCATGGTGCAAGCCTATCACCAGTGGAGACACTACATACTTGGGAAGGAAATAGTCATCCACACTGATCATAAGCCACTGTAGTTCATGCAGACACAAGGAAAATTGTAGAATGACCGCCATCAAAAGTGGTCCACATATTTGCAGCAATTTCACCTCAACATCAAGTATAAAACATGAAGCATCAATCACGTCGTTGATTGCCTCAGCAGACCACTAGTTGCAACACTCACCACGGTGCTAGACTCTTGTGGCCATGAGACCTCTAGATGGCGCCAACTCTATGAGACAGACCCAGACTTTTCCACCACCTATCAAATGTTGGGGGCAAACACAGTTGTCGATAATTTCCATCTTCAGGATGGGTTGTTGTGTTGTCTGGGCCATATCTGTGTTCCATCAAGAAAGCAAGCGAAGCTGATCTAGGAATCCCACTACAGTCGCATGGCAGGACGCTTCAGCATCAAAATGACAGTGGTGATGCTATAGAAACATTTCTACTGGTTGAAACTTCGATAGGAGGTCAGCAAGTATATCAAGTCTTGCACTGCCTACGCGATTGCCAAACTGACCACTAAGAAACAGGGCATGTACACCCCTCTTCCTACTCCTGACAGACCATGGGAATCTATCTCAATGGACTACATGTTGGGCCTCCCATCCACCAAGCAAGGAAACAAATGTGTTTTTGTGGTTGTTGATCGCTTTTCTAAGATGGTGATTTTGGTTCCCTGCAAGAAGAACATCACAACAGAGGCCAATGCCAAGCTCTTCTTTGAACGAGTCTGGGTACATTTTGGAATCCCATAAACCATTGTCTCATATCGGGACAGTCGATTTCTCAGCACATTCTAGTCGAGCCTCTGGTCACTGCTGGACACCAAGCTCACCAATTCCACAGCCTTCCACCCTAAGACAGATGGCCAAACCGAGGTCATAAATCAAATGATTGTGCATATCCTTCGCATGTATAATTCACAGCACCCTCGCACATGGGATAAGAGCCTTCCCTATGTCCAACATAGCTACAACCGAGCCCTGCATATCTCAACCAGCCACAACCCCTTTCAGGTGGGGTTGGGATTCCAACCATTGGGTCCCATAGATGTTGCACATCCCCTTGCGGTCACCTCGACCGAATCTTCTCCTACTCCAACTGAAGCTGACAAAGCCACTCGATTCATTAAGCAGATCCAACACATCTTCCAACAGGTTCAAGATATCTTACAGAAGTCCAATGACAAGTACAAACAACACCATGATCAACATCGGGTGTCACATAAGTTTCAGGTGGGCGACAAAGTGTGGTTGCACTTGCAGAAAGAACGCCTTACAGGACCCCATTGGAAGCTTCCCCCACTCTGTTATGGGTCATACACCATCACTAAGGCCATGGGGGATAATGCTTTTCAGCTCAACATTCCTCCTTTCCTTGGCCTGCACCCAGTGTTCAACGTGGATCTCCTTCGCCCTTATTTCCCACCATTATTGGACACCTCAGAAGTAGCAGAACAACTGACAACAACAGAGCTCAGCCCCGACTTCATACAACAGGAATCCAATGATCATATTGTGGATAGAAATATCAAGGGCACTCGACAACAAAGGATCCAACTTTATTGAGTCGTCAAAGCAGGGAAGTTCCTGCACCAAGGCAAGTGGCTCCCCCAGGACCAAATTCAATAGAAATTTCCTCATCTAGTTGGGGACCAATGTAATGGAGACCATTGCTTCCTAGGGAGGGACGATTGATCCATATGGATATCGGTGGCCGCCCACGTTTTCCAGCTAGCTCAAAATAGTTTTCTGACATTTTTGACAATTTACTATTTTTAGTAGTTTTAACTTTTGGGGCCATATTGAGGCCCTAAATGAAGGTTTTTCAGAATTGAGCTCCTTAATGATATTGAAAGGAATGATTGAGTCCCTAAAATTAATTTCCTCGTTGATACCTTTCCAACGGGCTATCACACGCCTAAAACAAAGATCGTATGCAAAATATATTCAATACCAGATTTCACAAATATATTCCATACCAAGCAGTGCCAGATTTCACAAATATATTCCATACCTTGCACACCAAGTTGGGTATCAAAGATTCAGAGAAACATCTGGTGCTCAAGTATCATGGTTCTCTACATAGATACATCCATACTGAAATGGAATTTCTGGGCATCTCATCCTTGGGCTCAGCCTACCGATATGCCGTCAATATCGAGCAGAAGCTCAAAAACAAAAGACGTGGTAATTCGGGCCTAGGAACCCCTCACAACAAACGCTAGGAAAGGGTGGCTCTAACCCACCGAACAAAGGAAAACACAAATATTGACAGTATCAGGAAAACCATTACAAGCCGCAAGCAAAGAAGGACACTGGAAATACAAAGAAAGATACTGGGAAGTGGTGCGACTTCCATAATAGCCCTTGGCATAACATTGTTGACTGCCGCTCAAAGCAGTCGTTGGTGGCCGAAGTGAAAGCCTCTAAATAAGATGTAGATTTTGACTTCAAGACAAAACTAAAAAGGGTAATACATATCATTGACACGGAACCCAATTCCATCGTTACTACCACCAAGCTCCAGCCTGGTGAACCAGACGAGCCGCAAGAAGGAGAGTGCCTCTTCCATTAACATATGTGGGTAAAAGGCACCCCGCTGCACCTCATCGCTGATAGCGGTATCCAGAAGAACCTAATCTCAGCAGAGGTCATCAAGTGGTTGGCCCTGCCAACAATGCTGCACCCATAATCCTACACCATTGGATGGCTCCGCCAAGGAAGTGATCTCCGCGTCAGCCAACAGTGTCGATTGTCGTACGACATCAAGCCCTTCAAAGACAAGGTATTGTGTGATGTTGCTCCTCTCAAAGCTTGTGATGTTCTTTTGGGCCAACCTTATTTATGGAAACATTATGTTGTATATGAGTCTAGGCCTTGTAGTGTTATTATTACTTTGAACAGGAAATTGTACAGGATACCCGAGGCAACCCCACCTAGTGCTATTTCCTTGATCTCTGCTAAGTAATGCAGGAAGGTCATCTCTCAGATGGGGAAGTTTGTCTTCTTCATGATTTTCTCTCAGAATAAGAGAAATATCGTAGCCACATCTAGGGTCTCTATGGCCAACCTCTCCAAATAGCAGAAGTAAGTAGATAAGGTCGTGGAAGAATACTCGGATATCTTCTCCTCACCTACAGGGGTACCTCTACACTGCTAGGTCAAGCACCCCATCGATCTGACCCCCGGTGCACCACTACCCAATGGGCCAGTCTATCATCGCTCTTTGTTAGAGAATGAGGAGATCAAGAGAAATATCCAAGAACTACTTGACAAGGGGCACATCTGCCCCAGCTCATCACCTTGCGAGAGCCCAATCATGATGGTACAAAAGAAAGATGGAACTTGGCAACTCTGTATTGATTACTGGGCTCTGAATAAAATCATTGTCAGAAACTGGTACCCGATTTCCTGAATCGATGACCTCCTTGATCAACTCATGGTGGCCAAATACTTCAGTAAGATTGACCTGAAGTCTGGCTACCACCAAGTCCCGATAGAACAGAGAGATGTATGGAAGACCGCTTTCAAGTCAAAGAAAGGACTTTTGAATGGTTGTTCATTCCCTTTGGTTTGAAAAATGCTCCAGCCACTTTTATGAGGATGATGAATGATATCCTGTAACCATTCCCCAACACTTTTGTAGTGGTGTATCTGGATGACATTCTAATTTACAACAATACTTGGGCCAAACACTTGTAGCATATTCGATAGTTTCTGCACACCCTACGACAGCACAAGCTATACGCCAACTGGGAAAAATGCTCCTTCGGCATGGACAGGGTCCATTACCTAGGCTACGTCATTGATCAACATGGTGTACATGTGGATCCAGCCAAGATCCAAGTCATCTGTGACTGGCCAGCCCCAACAACACTCATTGAGCTTTAGAGCTTCTTGGGACTTGCTAATTTCTACCGTAGGTTCGTGTTGGGTTTCTCCCATATTGCATGAGCCCTCAGCCAAAAAAACAGGGGTGGTGGTAAGAAAAAATTTGTGTGGGGTTGGTCCCAACAACAAGCATTTGATGATTTGAAGCAGCGCTTGTGATGAGCCCCAGTACTTTCACTACCATACCTTCAACATCCCTTTGAGATCAAGAAAAATGATTTAGACTATGTTGTGGGCACCGTTCTCACTCAGCACAGCCACCCTGTGGCCTATCATAGTGAGACATTGTCAGATACTGTCCATAAGTACCCTACTTATGACAAAGAAATGTACTCCATTGTGCAAGCATGACGCCAGTGGCGACATTACATTCTTGGGAAGGAGAAAGTCATCCACACTGATCATAAGCCACTGCAGTTCGTGCAGACACAGGGAAAATTGCATAATTATCGCCATCAAAAGTGGTCCACATACTTGAAGCAATTCCACCTCAACATCAAGTATAAAATAGGAAGCACCAATTGTGTCGCTAATTTCCTCAGCAGACCGCCAGTCGTGGCACTCACCATAGTGCTAGACTCTTGCGGCCATGAGACATCTGGATGGCCCCAACTCCATTAGACAGACCCTAACTTCACCACCACCTACCAAAGGTTGGGTGCAAATGTAGTTTTCGATAATTTTCATCTTCAAGATGGGTTTTTATGTCGTATGGGTCATATTTGTGTTCCATCAAGTGAGCGAGTGAAGCTGATCTGGGAAGCCCACTACAGTCGGGTGGTAGGACACTTCGTCATCGAAAAGACAGTGGAAATGCTACATAAACATTTCTATTGTCCGAATGTTCGACAGGAGGTCGGAAAGCATATCAGGTCCTGCACTACCTACGCTATTGCCAAACCGACCACTGAGAAACATGGCCTATACACCCCTCTTCCTACTCCTGAAAGTCGATGGGAATCCATCTCAATGGACTACATGTCAGACCTCCCATCCAACAAGCGGGGAAATCACTGTGTTTTTGTGGTTGTTGATCACTTTTCTAAGATGGCGATTATAGTTGCCTGCAAGAAGAGCAACACAGCAAAGGCCACTGCCAAGCTCTTCTTTGAACAAGTCTGGGTACATTTTGGAATCCCACACACCATTGTCTCAGATTGGGATAGTCAATTTCTTAGCACATTCTGGTCGAGACTTTGGTCACTGCTAGACACCAAGCTCACCAAATCCATGGCCTTCCACCCCAAGACAGATGGCCAAACCGAGGATGTAAATCAAAAGATTGTGCATATCTTTCACATGTATAATTCAAAGAACCCTCGCACATGGAATGATAGCCTTCCCTATGTCCATCATAGCTACAACCGATCCTTGCATAGCTCAACCAGCCACATCCCCTTTCAAGTGGGGTTGGGATTCCAACCATTGGGTCCCATAGATGTTACACTTCCCCTTGTGGTCACCTCGACTGACTCATCTCCTGCTCCAACTAAAGCTAACAAAGCCACCTAGTTCTTTGAGCAGATCTAGCACATCTGCCAAGAGGTTGAGGATATCCTACAGAAGTCCAATGACAAGTACAAATAGCGCCATGATCAACATCGGGTGCCACATAAGTTTCAGGCAGGCGACAAAGTTTGGTTGCACTTGCAGAAAGAACACCTTACAAGACCCCATAGGAAGCTTTGCCCACTCCATTATGGACCATACGCTATCACCAAGGCCATGTGGGATAATAGTTTTGAGTTCAACATTCCTCCTTTTCTTGGCCTGCACCCAGTGTTCAACGTGGATCTCCTTCACCCTTATTTCCCACCATTATTGGACACCTCAGAAGTAGAAGAACATATGACACCAATAGAGCTCAACCCTGACTGCATACAAAGGCATGCAATGATCAGATTGTGGATAGACATATCAAGGGCACTCGACAACAAAGGATCCATATTTATCGAGTCATCAAAGTAGGGCAGCTCCTGCACCAAGGCAAGTGGCTCA
Source organism: Picea abies (assembly GCA_900067695.1). Classification (NCBI taxonomy): domain Eukaryota; kingdom Viridiplantae; phylum Streptophyta; class Pinopsida; order Pinales; family Pinaceae; genus Picea; species Picea abies. The sequence continues at coordinate 20,811 of CBVK0100043480.1, read as the reverse complement.
CCCGGGACCAAATTCAACAAAAATTTCCTCATCTAATGGGGGACCTCAACTCAATGGATACCATTGCTTCCTAAGGAGGGAGTATTGATCCATATGGATATTGGTGGCCACCCACCTTTTCCAACTGGCTCAAAACACTTTTCTGACATTTTTGGCAATTTACTATTTTTAGTAGTTTTAACTTCTGGGGCCATTTTGAGGCCCTAAATGAAGGTTTTTCGGTATTGATATCCTTAATGATAGTCAAAGGAATTATTGAGGCCTGAAAATGAATCTCCTCATCAATACCTTTCCAACGGTCTATCACACGCCTAAAACGGAGATAATATGCAAAAGTTACGAGCCCGGGTATTTGATGTACTAACTTATGCAAACGGGGCCCACATGACTTTTGGCGCTTCATCTCCTAGGGTTAGGTTTTTGGATGTCTTCATCTCCTAGGGTTAGGTTTTTGGATGTCTAGGGTTTTTGGAATTCTTTCTTATTGTAAAAAGTCCTTCAGAGCCTCATTGTAATATTCTTCTTGTGAATTCATGTTTCTGTCACATCTCTTGTCAAAGATAAGCCACCACCATTCCAGCAAGCTTGTTTCCGCTGCATTTTACAGTTTCAACTTATATCATTATTGAATAGAAAACCAATTTTACTGTATCTCTGTTATTTTGTATTAAGCACCTATTAATAATTTGTATTCATTTTGTTCTTCTCATAAAATATGGATCAATGGTATCAGAGCAGTTTGCTCCTTGTCGTCTTAATGCATGTCCCCAACGAGGTCGCAGTACAAAGAGTTGGGTCTCGAGCTTGTTTCTCTTGAGGACAAAAGCTCTCACACGCCCAAGAAACCTCCCATGGAAAGAGAAAATAAATATGATGGGACATGAGATCCTTTCAAACTGTTGATTGAGGAATCCCTCACGCAACAGAGGAATGAGATGATGGATAGTTTCGCGCAAATCCTTCTGCGACTACCAACAGGTGACACATCTTCTTCGAATGGAGGCATCGTCCCCTTGAAGGTACAAATAAACTTTGATATTCCTATATTTGAAGGTCAGATAGACGTAGATTCTTTAGACAATTGGTTAAATCTACTAGAAGGGTATTTTTCTGTTCATAAATTTTCGAATAGAGAAAAGATTACTTTTGTGCTCCTCAAAGTCGTTCCCCATGTCAAATATTGGTGGGAAACTTTCTGTGAGGAATGAAATAGAGGAAACCTCATTATTTTGAGTCACGACCACCTAGGAATCCTTCAGGGATGTTATTAAGGAACAATAATACCCTATCAAAAGTTATGACAACCTATATACCAAATGGACCACACTACAGCAAGAAAGAGACCAAGCAGTACCAGATTTCACAAATATATTCCATACCTTGCGCACCAAGTTGGGTATCAAAGATTCATAGCAACATCTGGTGCTGAATTATCGCGGTGCTCTACATAGATACATCCAGACCGAAATGGAATTTCTGGACATCTCATCCTTGGGCTCGGCCTACCGATATGCCGTCAATATCGAGCAGAAGCTCAAAAAGAAAAGACGTGGCAATTCGAGACTGGGAACCCCTCACAACAAAAGCCAAGAAAGGGTGGCCCCAATCCACCGAGCAAAGGACAGAGAAAATATTAACAGTATCAGGACAACCATTACAAGCCGCAAGCAAAGAAGGACACTAGAAATACAAAGAAAGATATCGGGAAGTGGTGCGACTTCCATAAGAGCCCTTGGCATAACACTACTGACTACCACTCAAAGCAGTCACTGGTGGTTGAAGTGAAAGCCTCTAAATCAAGTACATATTCTGACTCTGAGACAAAACCAAAAAGGGGAAGACGGATCATTGACGCGGAACCCAGTTCCACCGTTGCTACCACCAAGATCAAGCCTGGTGAACCAGACGAGCCGCAAGAAGGAGAGTGCCTCTTCCATTAACAGATGTGGGTAAAAGGCACCCCGCTGCACTTCATCGTTGATAGCAGTAGCCCAAAGAACCTCATCTCAGTAGAGGTCGTCAAGCGGTTGGCCCTACCAACAACACTGCACCCACAACCCTACACCATTGGATGGCTCCACCAAGGAAGTGATCTCCGCGTCAACCAACAGTGTCGACTGTCATACGACATCAAGCCCTTCAAAGGCAAGGTATTGTGTGATGTTTCTCCTCTCGAAGTTTGTGATTTTCTTTTGGGCCAACCTTATTTATGGAAACATTATGTTGTATATGAGTCTAGGCCTTGTAGTGTTATTATTACTTTGAACAGGAAATTGTACAGGATACCCGAGGCAACCCCACCTAGTGCTATTTCCTTGATCTCTGCTAAGCAATGCAGGAAGGTCATCTCTCAGATGGGGAAGTTTGTCGTCTTCATGATTTTCTCTCAGAATAAGAGAAAGATCGCAGCCACATCCAGGGTCTCTATGGCAAACCTCTCCACATAGTAGATGTAAGTAGATAAGGTCGTGGAAGAATACTCGGATATCTTCTCCTTACCTGCAGGGGTACCTCTGCACTTCCAAGTCAAGCATCCCATCAATATGACCCCCGACGCACCGCTAACAAATGGGGCACTCACCATAGTGCTAGTCTCTTGTGGACATGAGACATCTGGATGGCCCCAACTCTATGAGATAGACCTTGACTTCGCCACCACCTACCAAATGTTGGGTGCAAATGTAGTTGTCGATAATTTCCATCTTTAGGATGGGTTGTTGTGTCGTCTGGGCCATATCTTTGTTCCATCAAGTGAGTGAGTGAAGCTGATCTGGGAAGCCCACTAAAGCCGGGTGGTAGGACACTTCGTCATCGAAAAGACAGTGACGATGCTACAGAAACATTTCTATTGGCCGAATCTTCGACAGGAGATTGGAAAGTATATCAGGTCCTGCACTACCTGCACTATTTCCAAATTGACCACTGAGAAATAGGTCCTGTACACCCCTCTTCCTACTTATGACAGGCCACGAGAATCCATCTCAATGGACTACATGTCGGGCCGCCCATACACCAAGCGGGGAAATGACTATGTTTTTGTGGTTGTTGATCGCTTTTCCCAGATGGCGATTCCGGCTGCCTACAAGAAGAGCATCACAGCAAAGGCCACTTCCAAGCTCTTCCTTGAATGAGTCTAGGTACATTTTGAAATCCCACAAACCATTGTTTCAGATCAGGATAGTCGATTTCTCAGCACATTTTGGTCGAGCCTTTGGTCACTACTAGACACCAAGCTCATCAAATCCTTGGCATTCCATCCCCAAACAGATAGCCAAACCAAGGTTGTAAATCAAATGATTGTGCATATCCTTCGCATGTATAATTCAAAGAACCCTCACACATGGGATGAGAGCCTTCCCTATGTCCAACATAGCTACAACCGAGCCTTGCATAGCTCAACCAGCCACAGGCCCTTTTAAGTGGGGTTTGGATTCCAACCATTGGGTCCCATAGATGTTGTCATTCCCCTTGCAGTCACCTCGACTGACTCATCTCCTGCTCCAATTGAAGATGAAAAAGGCACCAAGTTCATTGAGCGGATCCAGCACATCTACTAACACGTTCAGGATATCCTACAAAATTCCAATGACAAGTACAAACAATGCCATGATCAACATCGGGTGTCGCATAAGTTTTAGGTGGGTGACAAAGTTTGGTTGCACTTGCAGAAAGAATGCCTTACAAGACACCATCAAAAGCTTCTCCCACTCCGATATGGACCGTACACTATCACCAAGTCCATGGGGGATAATTCTTTTGATCTCAACATTCCTCCTTTCCTTGGCCTGGACCCAGTGTTCAACTTGGATCTTCGTCGCCCTTATTTCCCACCATTATTGGAAACCTCAAAAGTAGCAGAAAAGATGACACCAATAGAGCTCAACCCCAACTGCATACAACAAGAATCCAATGATAATATTGTGGACAGACATATCAAGGTCACTCGACAACAAAGGATCCATCTTTATCAAGTCATCAAAGCAGGGAGCTCCTGCACCAAGGCAAGTGGCTCACCCGAGGAAAACTTCAGCAGAAATTTCCTCATCTAATCGGGGACCTCAATGCAATGGAGACCATTGATTCCTAAGGAGGGAGGATTTATCCATATGGATATCGGTGGCCACCCACCTTTTCCAACTGGCTCAAAACAATTTTCTGACATTTTTGGCAATTTACTATTTTTAGCAGTTTTAACTTTCGGGGCCATTTTGAGGGCCTAAATGAAGGTTTTTCAGTATTGAGCTCCTGAATTATATTTGAATGAATTATTGAAGCCCCAAAATGAATCTCCTTGTCGATACCTTTCCAACAGGATATCACATGCCTAAAATGGAGATTGTATGCAAAAGTTACGACCCCGAGAAGTTGATGTACTAACTTACCCAAACGGGGGCCACATGACTTTTGGCGCTTCATCTCCTAGGGTTAGGTTTTTGTATGTATAGGGTTTTTGGCATTCTTGCCTATTGAAAAAAGGCCTTTAGAGCATCATTGTAATCTTCTTCTTGCGAATGCGTGTTTCCGTCACATCTCTTCTCAGAGATAAGCCACCACCATTCTAGCAGGCTTGTTTCCGCTGCATTTTAGAGTTTCAACTTATTTCGTTATTGAATAGAAAACTAGTTTTACTGTATCTCTGTTATTTTGTGTTAAGAACCTGTTAATAATCTATATTCATTTCATTCTTCTCATAAAATCTGGATGACTACTAAACCCCATAACAACTAATGACTGGGTATGGTGAAAATAAAGTGTGGAGACGACCAACCCATCTAGACCGAATAAAAAAAACCCTTCAACCAAAACCAATGAGGATGACAAAGAGCCTTCATGGCTACTAATACTCATAAAAATCATTGAACCTATGACTCAAACCTTATTGCAGTGAAAACACACCAACCATTTGTCCCAAAAAAATATCCCAAATTTACACAGTTGTCAGACTTAAGGAAACCACAGACCATACATCCCGAGCCAATATCTATTTCGTAACTAGAGCAGATTCATGGATAGAAAAAATACATACCTGTAACCAAGAGTAGCTTAAAAACATGAGCTTGGTTGAGCGGTTTTTCCTCTTCTTGAAAGTCGAAGCCTAACCACAGCAAAGCACAGTTGAACAATTGCCAATCTAGGGTGATCAATAGTGGAAGGAGTATGAGTGATGTGCAGTAAATGCACATCACCTCCACCCCCACTCATTGAATTCCTTAGTACACACCAACCAGCCTTCCATTAATCTGCTTAATAAATCTATGCATCGAACTTAACACCCTTCACTTGTCAAACACGCCACCCATATCACATTTAACCATTTACAACTATACCATAACACATATCAACCATGTTTCATATAACTCAATAAATCACATAACTACTAAATTGTTAGCTGGGACTAACAACGATCTTTTAAATTCAATGCATGTAGAGTAGCATATTAGCATAGTATAATCTCTTCCGTTCTCATTTTTTTTATATTGCTTTTATTTCTTTTCAACTTCTTCTTATATGTTGTTACTAACATGTCGCTTGTGAAGGTATCACAGTAATGAATCCAGGAACAGATAGCAAGGATAACAATGGATAACATAGGCCATCATAACATGAAATTAGAGCCTAGAGAAATCGAAACAACACAGAACATGCCTTATCCGTCATTCATTTGTCGCAATCAGAACCAACATATAATAGGCCTTATCCATCGCCAATAAAACCAAGATTTCATCAATCATGTAGAACCGTGTAAGTAGTGTCGAACAACATTATAAACATGAAATAAGAACCAGATATGATCTCCCAGTCTACAAGGGGGTCCCACCTACTAGTATCATATATATTGTTAGCTTATAATAATAGGCTTTAGTAATAATTTGCGGGCAAAAACCTCGTTGCTATTTTAATCGTCAACACACACAAGAACCAACAGAGGTCCACTTCCTTGATATTAAAAAAAATCCAACGGAGGCCCATTGGCCTATTATCACACAAGGACCAAAAGAGTCCATTCATCCTGTCGATACACCAAAACTAGCAAAGGAAGCACATGACAAAGAAAGAATGCAAGCAAAAGAAAAGGACCATGTTGTTACACAAGAACCAATAGGGGAAATTGTAGGAGAAGGCCTTGCTACAATCCTACATGACTACCAAGAAGAAAAGGACCCTATTATTATAAAAGAACCAGCATGGCCAACTTTAGGTGAAGGCCTTGTTGCAATTTTGAAAGGATATCGAGATGAGGAAGAATTTGCTGCTCCTGAGGAAGGGAAGACAAACAATGAAATTAGCCACCTCCAAGGGAGTCTCACCCTCTCATACTCAAAGTTAATGTTTGGTTGCATGAGGAGATGCAACAATTTATGGTAGGGGGAGATGATGGGTCCCCAAATTGACATCTTTTTAGCACCCATCCAATACATTTTGCACACTTTTTTCCCATTTCCATTTCCATATTAATACACTTTCCATCCATAACAATACATTGTCGGTCAAGGTGTAATCACTCACTCAATATTCCATTTCAATACTTATTCCTATGAATTTTTTAGGAGATTGTTACCGTTCGTGCTAACAATGATGTACAAGAACAAAGCATTCTAGGTCCCTTTCCAACATGAGATATGAATTTCCTATTCAACTATAGCTGCTGAAACTCTGGTCATTGTTGCAACTCCCAATGATACAACTCTAATCGTTGTTGCAACTCATGCTGCTACAAGTCCCTCTACATACCATTGTTGCAACTCCCAGTGTTGAAATTCTCTTTGCAAACCATTGTTGCAACTCTGTAAAAACTCATCAGTTAGACAAAGAGTTGTCACCGTGGAACATCCAATTAGCTGACAATCACTCAAGAACATGAAAAGGGAAATTGTTCACCATAATGGAACGAAAAATTTAGCAACCACTTATCGTGGTTGATTTAGTCAACACACACCCGATTTTCTCCCTCTTTTGGAAAATACGATGTAACGAGATGAGACAATTCGATTCTCATGGTTTTCCATCAATTTTATTATATCATTCAGGAAGAATTAATTTTGTATAAATATACCATTTTCTTTGATCCAAGGGGAAGAGAAAAGTAGAGACAGTTTGTAAAACAAAGTTGTATTGAGCCACATATTTTCATTTAATAAAACTTTTGTTTCATTCCTATTCAATTGATGGTTTGTTGAGAATTTGAGACTCTACTGTATTCTTAGACCAATACCTCCTATAAGGATGCATGACCACCTCCTTATCTCGTGATCATCTATATCTTCTATTTGTAGAGGTAGTCTTAGCATAATTTCCTTATTTTTCTTTATTTCCAACAATTCCTCCATAACATCTTGTTGTAACTCTAATGTTATCTATTACTATAAATTTGGATTATTGTAACTTAGTGATGACATTGCAGGGTATCGTTCCCTTATTCATGAGTGGATAGTTGTATCATCATTTCCCTATTCTTATTTATTTCCAGTAATTCCTCTATAAAAAATCGTGATACAATTATCTTGATTTCTTATTCTTGCAACTTTATTGTTGCCATTGTATATAAACATTTTACAATATCATCTTTAGATCAGTTAAAGTGTAGATGTAGCATCATTCATTCATTTTCATTTATTTCCAGCAATTCCTATATTTAATTTGTTGTAAAAATTTCCCCAGTTACAATTCTAGTTTTTGTGGTTCGTGTTGTTGTAACTCGTGTTGTTGCGACTATAGTTGTTGCAACTCTTGTTGTTGCAACTCTTGGTGTTGTAACTCTGCATCTAGATTTATAATTAACAATTGTGTGGTTTTCAATTGAGATATTTTTTTCCTTTCTTTCAAGAACAATGTGGTTTGATTCTTATATCTTGAGGTACATGAGCCATAACATAGATATCACAATGATAAAGATCACCTTAATACTTGGACAAGTCACCTTTACTTTCCTACAAGAGTGATTTACTTTTCTTCAAGTGTGATTTACTTTCTTGCAAGAGTGATTAACATTTCTGCAAGTGTGATTTAATTTTTTGCAAGGTTTACCTTCCCGTAAGAGTGATTTACTTTCCCACAAGTGTGTTATTCAATTTCATGCAAGTGTGTCATTTAGTTTCCTGCAAGTGTGTCATTTAATTTCTTGCATTGTGTGATTTTATTTTTGCAAAGTGTGAATTTGGTGTATTTCAGTTCAGTGACTTACTAAATCATTTCGATATCTTTCCCTATGACATTCATTCGAAAGTACTACAACTCATTGGAAATAACAACATTATACTTGCATATACGGTGCAAGATAGTTCATAAGTGTGATACAACATGAGACTGATAATTAAATTCACAACTCTTCAGTTTCTTAGTAATTTAATTAGGAAGTGATGGAAAATCCCATCAGTGCCTTTCCATCATTTCCCCTATATGCTGGTAGTTGGATAGGACAACATAGTTTGACTCATCTTCCCAACCTATCATTATTGGAAGGACTTCGATAGCATATGGATATTCCTTTTCCAATTTATTCATCTCATACAAGAATTATCTTATCCTAACAAAATTCATGTTTTTTGTCTTGGTTTTATCTAGTTGTGCTAGGATTTAAGAGGCCTTTTTCTGAAACTCTTTCACTCTAGCATATATTTCTTTGGCCAAGCTGTGGAGATCTTTCCTTACCCTTTTGGTGATTATCTTGAACTCCTAGATGCTTGTTCTATCACCCTTGTATAAATGTACGTCCTCCTATAGGGTCTTTATTGTGTCTTTATATTCCACAATTTCCTACATGATATTCTTCATATTCTTCTCATATGCTTGAGTGAAAGAAACACTAGCTGAAGTGATAGCCAAGGAGTCATATGTGATATTTTTTACCACAATATTTTCTATGGTGACTAAGAGTTGGGCCACTCTAGAAACATGTAACCTCCTAATATTTTACTATACAATTTTGCTTGTCTCTTTATCAAATATGAAGGAATTCATATTTTCTAACTTTGAGTCTTTGGATGGTGTGAAGGCCTCTAGCCCCAATTCTCCCAATGGAATGTTCCCTCTAGTTAGGGGTGCATCTAACAAGATTCATGTCATGTCAGTATCCATTGGATCCATGCCTTGTGTTTCTTCCTATGTATTCTTGTCTTCTTCTTATTTTATTTTTATTTCTTCCTCTTCTCTTTTCTTATGTCCTTCTTGTTCCTTGAGAGCTATTTCTCTTTATCTTTGTTCTTGTTCTTTCCTTTTCCATTCTAATTTTGTGGCTATGGATTTTGATTGTTTATTCTTCTACTATTGTCATTATTGTTGCTTCTTCCTCTTTTATTTTATTTTCCTCCTCTTCTCTCCTCTTCTGCTCAGTTAGTATTGTCGCTAATTTTTCTTCTTCTTCCTTCCTTTTCTTCTCAGCTTTCGACTTCTTTTCTTCTTCCAATTTCTTTTTATTTTCTTACTATGCATCCCTTGCTTTATTCTTGTCTTGTCTTTTTTTCTCTATTCTAGGAGATTCCTCATATCTTAAAAATCACTTCGTCATAAGTATTTTCCCTTTGGTATATTTTTTCATCCTCCCAGGATTCAAATTGATAACTCCACCTATATCTGTAGTTATGGAAATGTGTGTTGGAAACTCTTGGGGAATCATGTCTGCAAAATATTTCCTCACTGAAGCAAAAAGCCACTAAGGTGTCAACTTCTTCTTGATCCTCCTTAACATATTTGAAGGAATAGGCACCAACCCAGAGGGTTAGTGGTGTCTAGATCATTTTTTTTTCTTTGTTTATGGTTGCACCTACCCCATATACCCTAGTTTCATGATCTATTTCATGAAAAAATAGATTTCCAGGAACAAATCTTGGGAGTAGGTGAGGGGATTTTGTGACTCTATATACCTTGATGTATGTGTCATATTCTAGCATGTACCAATGCACCATAGTTTTGTGTTCCTAGAGGATATTTTACAATATATGTGGATGGGAAGCTCACCTAGATTCCAATCCTATCCCATATCTGGGTATGCGTGGATAACACACATCACATTGAAAAAAAATAAGAGGCCATGTGAAAAATAAGGTACTTCCATGGAGCCATATGTTTTGCATTTGAAATGCCCCGTGCAAATGTTGAGGATAAAATATTGTCCTAGTTAAATATTGGTCTAGAAGTTGTGATATAATTAATTAGAGGCACCCATGACAACCTAAATTTTTGAGCATCGGGATATCCATACAATCTATAAAGAATTTCCACCTCATATTGGTAGGAATACCTAATTAAATTAGTCGTGTATTCATCCAATGATCTCATATTGAACTTCTTACATTGAACCCACCAATTCTTCATAAGCTCCTTGGATTTATGGGGGAATTCTTTCACCAATTCATCATCCAATGACATCTCTTCCTAGGTAAATTGATAGCATGAGGTGAGAATTGATGGATAGAAGGAAAAAACATGTTTTCCTTGTGCATTGAGTACCTCTTTATTGTCTATGTGTGCATTCTTGATTATCCATGATATGGCCTCAGCACAAGGGAATACTGTTGAATGCATTGCTATTTTATGCAACCTAGAGTGACTAATGGACTGATATACAATAAGGTATGGATCATTCTTTACTAGTTGGGGGGAGGTTTGGTTGGTAAATATATGGTATATCTCTCCCCACTTGAGTGATGCTTCCTTGTTGATGATGCATTGTGTGTCATTGTACATAAGACATGTAGTATCTATACCTACTTCTTCCTCTTCTTTTTCTGATGAGACCTCAATGATGGGATCCAAGTCAGATTTCCTTATGTATGTGGACATGAATAGACCTACGGAAAACACATTTTGTCACAACAATTTTTTTTTTCGATTAGCACATATAAACCATTTAAAATAAATAGAAATGTGTTGTAATTCTTAAACAAAGTCCTTATCTATAAAAACCTAGAATGGTGGGAATGATGAACTTAATGTTAAGTACCAAAGACCTTAATACAAAGTACCATAATAGATCTAAAGATATTTGAATACAATCATCACACAAGATATATGAAACCATATACAAAAACACCACTTTATTATATCAAACCCTTAAGGTAGGGAAACACCATGCAATGAATCCTATTATGGAAGGGATCCTCTCCTGTCCACTTTCCTCTTCAAGGGGGCTTCCTCTTATTGAGCTTTAGATCCAATTACAATACTTCTCTTCATATCTCATTGCATTGATTGAACCCCTTTATATAGTGCTACCATCACCTAAGAACATTCTAGAGGAGAAGTAGAACCTTCTAAGAAGTCATCTTACATTTATTATATATAACTACCCATTTATTATACCTAACTACCTAGTCCACCTTACATTGAATTGTGTCCACTATTATCACTATGGGCCCTCTGGCCCTCCCCAATACCTCTATAGCTACGTTACATTCCATTCCCCTTATGAAAGTGTTTTCCTCAACTCTTGATGTACAACCATATACCAAGGTCCCATGTATAAGTGTGGACCATAGTGTTGAAGTAGACTAGAGAACAAGGGTCCCATTGAGAAATGGAAGCTACCATGTTGAAGTAATCCAATCACCATTGTAAACTAGGGTCCCATGTCCAATTTCTCATGTGAACCCCACATGGAATATATCGATGCCCAATAAACAACCAAAAATGATGTTCCCAATACTGATGTTGGAAGATTGGTTGTTGTCATTGATGTCAACCCTAGTCATGGGTTTTGGACTGCAAGATTGATGAAGGTATTTGGACATGAAGGAAAATGCACATGTATATACAAGACCCATGGATGGATAGTATACATCATGTTGTTTTCATTGGTATGTGGAACGTCACATGGATACTCACGGTTGAGGAGAAATGAATTTTTGAAGATGACAAAGTGAATTGAAGAAGGAAGTACATGTAGGCCCTAAAGATAATTAAAGAAAAGAATTACAAAATAATAAATTGTCAGGTCGGCCCTAATGTTAAAAGGAAGTGACATAAATGGTATA
>CBVK0100043479.1:0-28908 GCA_900067695.1 Picea abies | reverse complement strand
TATACCTCCTAGTCTCCTATATATACCAAGGAGACATTTTCATTTGGAATCATCTTGTACTTGAACATTTAAGTGGGGTAAAAGGAGGTTACCCCCTCAAAGAGGCTTATTATCTCAAATTATCTCTTTTTCAAGGCATTGAGTACATTTTCTGAGGTTTTTCTATGCTATATTGATATTTGGTTCTTAGCAATAACTTTTATAATCTTGTCCACCACTACCATAATTGAATCATGTAGCTTGCCTGTTCTAGGAAATCCCATAATAAAATCCATTGTCACCACTTCCCACTTCCATTTAGGAATGGGCAAAGGTTGCAGCAATCATGTTGGGTGCCTATGCTCTATTTTAACTTTCTGGCATTCCATACACCTAGCGATGTATTCTACAATTTTTCTCTTCATACCTGGCCAAAAGTATTGGCTCTTGACCATTGTTACGGTTTTATGATATCCGGGGTGCCCTGCATAAGGAGAATTATGCATCTATACATTTCAAGTCCTGGACATTTGGTACAAAAATTTTGTTCTTTTGCAATAGTATTCCATCTACTCCCAAGTTATAAATATCCGCGTTCTGTGGTGTCTTACCTTGTTGTAGTTTTGCTATCAATTCTCTGTACTGAAGATCTATATTTGCAACCTCCAGAATTTTTCTTTTAACATCAGTCTGATACATGCTTATAGTTGTAGCATGAAGCTCATGCACTCTCCTGCTGAGTGCATCAACCACTTTATTTTCCTTCCCTTTGATATGCTTTATATCAAAGTTATATTCTCTTAGAAATTCTAACCATCTTCTTTGCCTAACATTTGGATTTGGCTGATCAAATAAATATTTCAAACCATTATGGTCTATTATTAACTCAAACCTTTTTCCCATGAGATAGTGTCTCCATTTCCTCAGGGCATGCACTGTGGCTGCCAACTCCAAATCATGAGTGGCATAGTTTATTTCATGCTCCTTCAACTTCCTTTATTCATAACATATCATGAATCCATTTTCACTGAGGACTCCACCCAGTCCTTTATTACATGCATTTATGCATACAATGAAATCTTCATTTGGGTCTGCAATCCTTAGTATTGGAGCACTTGTCAATAATTGTTTCAAATGTTGGAAACTCCTTTCACATCCCGATGTCCACTGAAGCTTCATACCTTTTCTTTGCAAAGAAGTGATTGGGTGTGCTATCTTCGAGAATCCTCCAATGAATCTCTTGTTGTAGCCTACAAGGCCCATGAAAGATCTGACCTATATCACATTCTTTGGTGCTGACCATTATCTAATGGCTTCTACCTTCTCAAGGTCCACTAATATCCCATGTTTTGAGATGATATGCCCCAAATAATGAATTTGTTTCTGATAAAATGAGGACTTTCTCAATTTGGAATACAACTGTTGTTCCCTTAATACTTGAAACACCATCCTCAAATGATGTTCATGCTCTTCCTTTGACTTGGAATATATATGAATGTCATCCAAAAATCCAATGACAAACTTGTCCAAATACTCTCGGAAAACACCATTCATTAAGCACATGAAAACAGCTGGTGCATTTGACAATCCAAATGGTACCACTATGAACTCGTAATGACCATACCTTGTCCTGAAGGTGGTCTTATTGATATCCTCCTCCTTAATTCTTACCTGATGGTATCCTGATATGAGATCTATCTTTGAAAATATCATTGCATCCTTCAATTGATCAGAGAGGTCATCAATCCTTGGTAGAGGATATTTGTTCTTAATAGTCACTTTATTCAATTTTCTGAAGTCAATGCACAATCTTAATGTTCCATCTTTCTTTTTCACAAACAATACTGGGGCACCCCAAGGTGATACACTTGGGTGTATATACCCCTTCTCCAGAAGTTCTTCAAGCTACATTTGCAACTCCTTCAATTTTGGTGTACTCATTCTGTAAGGAGTCTTGATACTGGCACTGCTCCAGGCATCAAATCTATAGAGAAATCAATGTGTCTCCTTGGGGGTAGTCTTGGTACTTCCTTGAATACATATTCAAACTCTTTTAGGACTGCATAATTCTCCAAATTTGGTACCTTGTCCTTAGGTGTCTCCTCCATATGAGCTGCAAATATTTGACATCCTCTTCTATAACATTTCTTCAACTGCAATGTTGAAATTTCTCTAATGGTTACTGCCCTAGGAATTCCTTGCACTTTCCTTTGGTTACCTTATTCATCCAAGCAAGTGAATGCTTTGTTATGGTAATCCAATAGAGCATGGTGTGGGTCCAACCAAACCATCCCAATTAAACAATCATAGGAACCTAAGGGTAAGATGTTCAAATCTGCTCTGGTATTTAGTCCATTCAAGTATATGAGGTAGGACACAACCATCTCATTAAATTTTCTTCTGGCTCCTATAGCCAGTTGCGCCAACCAGGATTTCCCATTCTTTCTTCTTGGCAATTGAAAACTTTCCACCATATTAGGGTCTATATAACTATGGCTAGCTCCTGAATCAATTAAAATAACAAGGGTTTGGTTGTTCATCATACCTTCCACTTCAATCATGTGGGACTGATACTCTGCTTGCTTGTTGTCTAGGGTTGCATAAATACTTGGCACATTTATGCCCATGTCCTCTATTGTCTCAGCTCATTGTACATTGTAAACAATCCTACATTTTCCGCCTCTGTGAGGACAATCTTTGAACCTATGGTCTCCTTTGCAACCCCAACATTGCATAGGTGGTTGTCTTTGCCCTTGACTCCTTGTGTCAATCACTCTAGTTTCCTTATGTGTTTGCTGCCATTGTGGATTATTAATGAAGAATGGTGGCTTAGCTCCCTTATTCCTATGATCCATCTTGAATTTCTTATTGTCTTCCCAAGCCCTTTGGAAAGTTGGTCTTGCTTTCATCTAGTCATATAAGCATTTATCTCTCCTTATGGTCTCCTCTAATGTATTGGAATCATCATACTATATTTTTTCACTGATGAACGATGGAAATCCACTTAAGTACCGTTCAAATCTTGACTATATCATCCTTAATGAAAGATACATACTTCAACAGTTCGAGAAACCTTCTCTCATATTCACCTATGGTCGTACTTCCAATCTTGAGTTCAAAGAACTCTTTCATTTTCTTGTCATAGTATCTCTTGGTCAAGTACTTCTTCTCAAAATACTTCTTGAATTATCTCCAAGTAATGCTTTTCTCAACAATGTGTTGTACCTACACAAGTTGTTCCCACCACATGGAGGCCTTTCCTTTGAGTTGATAGATAACAATTCTACCTTCAGCATAAGAATAATAATTACGCAATTGAAAATACTTCCTCATGCCTAGAAACCATGTTTCGACATCTTCATCCTTCTTGTTCTCACAATCAAATGTAGGAGGTTTGATTTTGTTCATTTCTCCTTGCATATCATCCACCCCAGATCTCTTATACCTTCTGACAGGGGATAGACTTGAGTTGTTTCCTGCTCTCTTATGGGAATGCCTATGGGGATGATAGTGATGTCTACTAGCACCTTTTACTTCTCTCTTATCCTCTGAAGATTTGTGACTCTCAGATCTACTTGAGTCACTCTCCTTAACCAATTTCTTCTCTATTCTGTTCAAACCTTCCAATAGCATCATGTTGAAGTCATCCTGCTACTCTTTGGCTTTCATAAGAGTTTCATTATCAGCTTTATGGATTTGGACATCCTTCTACAAATTCTTAATGGTCTCATCCATATTCATATCTTCATTCCTTTCTTATCCATGTCCATTGGAGTTTGTTCCTTCCATGCCCAAATGGACATCCATCCCTCTACTCTTCTCTAGATGACTATAATTCTCCTGTGCCTCTTCCATTCCTACAAACTCTACACTGGTCTAACTTGACGGAGTTGTTGTTAATTCTACAAAACATCCAGCCATCGAAACTAATTAGATTAACAAATCAACAATTCACGAGAATATGCACCATTTCGATCCAACATACACATCAACATTATCATTCTCGGTTTCCTAGTGTTATCACCACGACAATTCTAGATAATACCGAAGTCTCGAGAACGCTAATGCGTAGTGACTTCTGAGATACACTTGCGCAAAAAGGTGGTTTTGTCGAAACCACTTTCACCAGGACATGGTGTTACGTGTCTAAATCATGTCAAATCCACCACTTGTGGAGTGGGCGACGGCTAGTCAGATCACGCTGCTTCATTCATTCTGTACTTTGCAGCCATATGACGTCATTTGAACGCCGCTATGTAACAAATTCAAAAGTTAATCATTCAAAATGGATTGGCTGAGTATGGAAACCCAACGCTCTTTGTACGTAATATGTCAACACTTCACAAATGGAGTTCTATAATTACCACTCCCCAAGTATGAAGATATATGCGTATCCATAACCATACTATATTCAAGTTGCTCAACTTCCTGCTCTCTATAGAGACACATTTCGTTATCCCCAACTTGATATACATGGACAAAGCTAAGTCAAGTGAGACTGGTTATTCAAGCAACATGCTAGGATCTCCTGCGAATAAGGAGGAAAGGGTCCATGTGCACCTTCTAGTGACTAAGTTCCACATAGAGCCGGTTATAAACTCGTGACTAGAAGTCAGACTGAGTCCCATTATAAAATATTTAGTCATCAACAGGCCAACCACTAAGAATAAAAGGAGTAAGCGGCATAAGAAGGAGGAATCTATGATTGAAGCGACTGAAAGCGTTGTAGAAAATCAACTAGTCTGGTTAGACCCTTATTTAAAGGCAAAGATCACTAAGATGAAGTAAGTCGTCAACTAAGATAAGCATGTCTAAATGAATTTTGAACAACCTGTAGTGGAGGTAGAAGTACAAGAGATGATAGGCCTATTCTTCAATGGTCCTTTCTACAATAGGCTAACTGTTGTCATCACCCTTTTGTAATTTTGTGATTAATATGATTATATAAATACAGACATAGATTTTAGACTGTTTTATTACAATTTCTATCTGGTGATGTTATGACTCTTGTTCTCTTTTATAATAATTTTTTCTTGTAATCTTATATTATTTTCATTTGTCTAAATTGGAAGAATTTAAAATTCGGAATTCTTTTTAATTAATTCTTCAATGCGGTTATGTGTTTATTTTTATTTTATTATTATGCACTTTAAACTCAGACTCCTCACCTTCCAATCGAATTTGCGTGCATTAACTTGTCCTATTCATTTATATTATCATGCATAACAATATTACAAGTTAAACGCTTCTCCATGCACCTAATTCTACTCTGCATTTCTTCTTCGTCGTACCGACTACTTACGCACACTACTCTAGCGTTGTGTGCCAATATCTACTGCGCACAGTTCCGATAATACACATCGATATTCCACATGCATTTTTGTCCTATGCATGCCCCATGTCAATTTTAACATATTCCTTTGCACTGAATTATCTGTGCATACTACTGAATACACCATCGCAAAACAACTTATACTCATACTTATGTGCATACCAACAAAATTCCTTTGCGTTAAGAAAAACTTGCGCACCCCATGTGCACCTTACTATGGGTGTGCTTACCATGCAAGTTTAATTTCAACACTTGCATCTCACACATAATAATATTCCGCATGATGCCACAATTTACCGTGCACACTAGCACGCTACGGTTTCCCGTGTGGTACCAAATTTACCATGCACACTGGCATGCCACGGTTTCCTGCGCGATGCCAAATTTACCACGCACACCAGTATGCCAACCTTTTCCAAGGACACTCTATGACTCTAATTCTTGTCACTTCAAAGTTACTTTTCTGTGAATATTCACTTTGATTGCTCCCTTTTGGTCCATCCAAAATTAGTGTTGAACTGAGGCTCTGATACCAAACTGTAATGATCCCCTTGACCAACCTGAGGCCATGGTACGCCACTCTAGAGAAACCACTCATGCTCTTATGCCAGTCAGTAACATTCCCAACCATCAGGCCAAAACATGATACTCTAGGGAACATCTTTTGTTCCCATACTACGGAACATACAGTAGCATACCCAGTAGTCGACTAAGCAATGCCACCTAAATTTACTCTTTAAACTGCATGCAACTAAAACATATACATATAGCCCACTTGTGGAAGATTTACATCTAGCATTACAAACAATTAATTTCTGTAACATACAACTTTTATATTAAAATAACAGTAATTAACGATATGCATCATTTACAAGAAATTACCCATATGCACACCAACAATCATAGTCACATATATGATAAAATTGTAACATGGGTATGTAAATAACAAAACAACATATCCATATTTCATACAATTGGTACTTATCTTAGAAAGATTGTCACCAACTTCTTGCATACCATCCATGAACCTCCCAGCCATAGATTTCACTGTTCATCACTCTCAACAGTGAATCACCCCCAAGCTAGGACTGAACTCCATCGAGGGTAAAGGGATTCCTATCCAGGCTAAGGTTCATGGACAACAGGAAAGACTCCATCTTAGGTGCTCACTCAACTGATAGCTTCCCCACATGCCTGTGCCACCCAAGGAAGTTTTCCCCTTCTCTTCTCAATAGTCCCTCGGTTGCCCCACTTCCCTTCAAAGGCTTCAGCAACAGGCCCGACTGGAAGTCTTAGAGTTTGAGCCTACAACCTCTCATTCCCCGCATGCCTATCCCACCCAAGGAAGTGTGCCCCTTCTCTGCTCAATAGTCCCTCGACTACCCCACTTCCCTTCCAGGGCTTCAGTAACAGGCCGGACCAGAAGTCTCAGAGCGTTGTAGCTGCAGTTTAGCACCTACGAAAATCAATCCCCAACAATTCTCTCACTCAACGAACTACTCACGGTCCTGATAACCCGCTTCTTCAATCTCTCTCCAATCTAACCAGTTATACCAACCAAAAGGGATGGAGAAATGGGTTTTGGAAAAGTGGAATGGATTTCTCAAGGATAACATAATGTGTGAGTGAAATGGTCACAGAGTCATTGATGTGGTAAATAAGTGTGTTTTGGGATCACTGTGAACTCTTTGTCAAAATGATGGTCAGCCTGATGGTTTTCCCTTCCCCCCTTCTGTTTGCAATCTATCTCTGTGAGAGAGAAGCCCCCTCAACTAAGTTTCCCCATGATATGAATGCATGTCCCCAACTTGACACTTGTCATATCGGAAGCTACTTTTGTCCACTTGTCCCCAACTTTAGAACTTACGATAAAATTATCCATACTTTATGTTTTGGGAAATATTAATATAATATTCCCTTGACTTTTGGCCCTCCCTTTCCCTAATTGGTGAAGTTCAGTCCCCCATCTTTTTATCGTAGTCAGTCTGCGCGTAGTGATGCATTTTATATTAATCATGAGTTCATGTCCAAAGTAGACGCATTGGCCCTTTAACATCTAGGCACACTGGCCTAATTCGAAGACATAAGCATTTCGACTTATAATACTAGCTCACTAGCCTATAATGCATATTATATACACAAAGGTTCGCTTACCTTAATATTACACGCACTTAGTTACTACCTGTTGTATCCTCTGTCTCTAAGGTTGTGTGCACCATAGTTACTGGGTGTGATATTCAGAAATGTGCACATTACATCCCTTTACTATGCATTATATGCACGCACCATGCCATGAAAGGTGTATTACAAAATGATGTCTAAACAACTCACCAGCTTAAATATACTTGGATTATATTTACATTTGGGTTTGGCCAAGGAATATTACAACTCTGGTATGTGTTTTACCTTGTGGTTATCACACATGCTAAATTAATTTAAATTTTTTTAGGATAAGCCAACTTTATTTCAGAAATTTTACAAATGGTTGAAGCCTGTAGGTAGATTGCTCAACAATGATTACTGCAAAGAACATGGAACAACTTCCTTGGAATTTCATGCATACATTAAATAGGGTGGATATGATTTACATGATGTAGATGCATATGGTCAGGTAGGCCGCTGAAACTATTCCGATGTATCATGTGCAATATGGTTGCTAGAAGTTGGTTCCTCACAAAAAAAATTGAAAAATTCGTTCCTTACAAAAAAATTGAAAAAAGTTTGATATTGTGTAATAGAACAATGTCATTGTGCAGCTAGGTCACTTTGATATTGAGTGAAAATAAAGCCATAGTATCACTGGAGTCACTAGGATTTATTTCAATGCCTGTTGTTATCTTGAAAATTTTGAACAATACACAGACAATTTGTCAATGGGCAAGATTGTGATCTATGTTGCCCCAGGCTTCATGGACCCAAGGGAAAATTAAACATTAAAAAATAAATAAATTAAAGATTGATAACCCCTACCTTCCACCTATAAACTTGAAAGTTAATCATGCTTTATGTTGTTTAAGAGCTAAACATTGGAATTGCTTGGATATATGTATGAACCATTTTTATGAATTTTAATTTGTATCTTCTATGATTATAATACTAGAAATATTTTTCAACGGGTTTATCTTTTAAATTTATAATCAAAGTAAATCTCTATAATTTAGTTTCTTTCTATATTTGAATCATAATTTTTCATGTCATCTAAATTCACCATAGTCCAAAATATTTTATATTGTTTGTTATAAATATGCCAGCAAAAATTATATAAGACCCTAAAATTTTTCATTAGACTATATATATGTTTTTAAGAAAAAATGAAAGAAAAGAAGAGAAGATCACCTCTTTAAGGAAACGAATGCATCTTCTAAAAACAAATAACTACTATATAGAGAATGCTTCTGTCTGTTGTAGCTACTCTGGTTCTGTGATAATATTTAAAGGGATTTGTTTGGTGAAAACATTGCAAACCTTTTGGCATGATGCTTTTCACAACAACAACATGACATGAATAGCGAGTCAATTGTGTACCGTAGAAATATAAATGTTGCCAAACATTTATGTCTTAAGGGCATTTCTTACAAGGTTCATGTTTTAAGCCAAAGTCTGCAAGACAAGGTTTTTGTTACAGTTTTAGTCCTCATTCCATATATTTTTATAGATCACAGTTGGATGTCATGCTATATGTATTTTGCACTTCCATATGACCAGTTGTCAACCTGTAGGCCATCATTCTATGTTGATCAATGACCTAACGAGTGCCATTTTGACTTTCATAAATAATATTTATTTTCATAGAATTTTATAAATTTTGAATACTAAACTTTCATAACTTGATTTTATACTTACATTGTAGTTTAGTTCAAGGCAGTGGTTGCAATTGGTATTGCCCATTGAGGCATATTGGTTTATTCACAAGGTAATGTGGGAACTAGGATGTCATTGGTCAGTTCATGTTAAGTGGCTTTCCATGGAGTCTGGATTTTGTACTCGTCTGTATTTGGGTGGTTTTATAATTTTATTTGAAAATGTGGAAATTTATTTTGTCTGCCTTTAACTATGTACTATTTTATTGGGTGATACATGTTTTTGATTATCATTTAAAATCTTACAATATCCTATATATGAAACAGATGCTCAAGGATGTTGGATTTGATGATGTTGTCGCTGAAGATCACACAGATCGGGTATTTAAGACCACTTTATGGTTTTGTTGTGAATTTTGGTTCTGTACAGTTTATCTTAAAAAACTAATTATAGAAACACAGTAAGAAATTTAATAATTTGTGTGGTTTGCAGTTCATAAAAATACTACAGAAAGATCTTTCTTCTACAGAGAAGGATAAGGATGCTTTTATTCGTGATTTCTCATATGTAAGTCTTAATTCTAACCTATCAATTGTAGGTAAAGAGTACTTCTAACTTATGATGGAGTCTAGTAGTAAATGATGAACAGAATTGCCAAAGTCAATGAATTATTTGTTATTATTATCCTAACATAAATCAACTTTGACATAAGATCTACTTGTGAAAATGTTTGCAGGAAGATTATACATCAATTATTGATGGGTTGGAGGTGAAACTAAAGAGGACTTCACAAGGTGAACAAAAGTGGGGTCTTTTTCTCGCTATAAAAGGCTTATGTTACAACATATATCATTAATATGGTTAAACTGGGACTCATCATTATGCAGAAGTCTGCATGTGATCAACATACATTCTTCTTATATATGGTTTCATAATACTTATTACTACAGATGTTTACCCTATTAAGCTACTTCTTTTACTTTTCATTTAATATAATAGATAATGTTACTAGACATATCTAAGTAGATTGACTCACTTCAGCTGTGAAGATTAATAATTTGGTATTATTGGTTTCAATGTACAATTTAATGCGAGTCTGTGAAAACTAATAGGCATGAAATGCGTTCTGATGTTTTTTTAGAACAAGTGGCACATTAGGGGCTATGTCCTTCCTGATAATGAATTTGGGGATGTTATGGAAAGCATTTATTAGTGCTAGATTATGCATTGTTTTTCCACATTGATCTTTCTAAGGACCAATTGGGTTCTTTCAAGCAAAATCTCCTTATTACAACAATATTGACATCACTAGATCCATTTTGTCTAATAGATGCATTAACTTATGTTGAAAACAGAACATAAAGATAGAAGAATAGTATCAATACTTTGAGGTGCATATCAATACAAGGCTTTCACTATCAGTTTTCAACTGATAGTAGGTTTAATAAAAAATTAAGACTACAGACTTTAGCAATAGATTTAACCCACAAAATTCTATAATATCATAAATAGGTCCATCAAAAATAAAAGTGTAAAGTCCATGCAACAAAAATAGGTCCATAAATAGGAACAACTTTGTTACTTGTTTTGTGGGAACAACATTATTGCTCATTACAGGAAGAACAAGAAATAATTTTGTCATTATGGTTCAATTAATAATAAAAGTGTGCAGTTGGTTATGACCATCCTTCGTATCATAAATAGGTCCATCAAAAATAAAAGTGTAAAGTCTATAATGATCGACTTGCAGATTGATAACTTCCTCACTGATTTCAGAATATAATACATCAATACTCATGATTCTATCATGCTCTATCCAGATGAAATTATAGGAAAAAAAATCCACTTCTTTGTCATCTTGGATGCCATACTGGAACCATGCTTCTTCTAGCTCAAGAATATCATTGTCATCATATTCGATATGTAGTTTTTCCTTTTGGATAGCAGGGGTAATGTTGCATACTTTATCTTCTTCATAAAACACCAAACCTGCATTGTGGTTCTCATCAAGCAAGAAATGAACAAAAATGTTATCAGATTGATACCCTTTTTCTCCCAAAAGAGTGACGTTCTCACTATCACCATGCACATCAATAGTTATATTCCCTTGATCTTCATGGTCATAACTGTCATAGAGAGGAATATTTTCAAAACTCATGAAATATGAAGTTGGATTCAACTGGAGAAAATTTGTACACCCTTCAAACTCTTCATCTATACCCAAATCTAGGTCCCTTTTTTCTATCTTTGGAACAATCAAAATTCTAACATGGCTGCCCACTTCACAATTTAGGCTAGTTTCTTCAGTGATGATCTTCAGAGCAGTATATTCATATAGTTTGAGACAGAAAAAGGGGATATGTTGACATTTTTGAGATTCAAGGGGATTCAAGTTTAGCTTCAAATTCCAAAAGGGGATATGTTGACATTTTTTAGGCATACCAACTCAAACACAAGTCACAAAATTCATTTATGAGGCCCAAAACTATGAAAACGTTGATTAAAAATATTTCTTACAAATAAGGCAGATTTTTCTTCCTAGATTATGAAAACTGCCAAGATGAGATCAAAATAAGGACTCCAACCACTCATTATAAATATCTAGGTGGATATTATGCTTAGCAACAAAAGGTTCGACAAATTGATGTCAAAATGAAGAGTTATATATTTTTAAGGCCAAAAACCAAGGGGTCTTATCGACACTTATTTTAATTAAATTGCAATGATTTGTCGTGGTTTCTCCATTGTTAATTTTGACCTCAATATCGCTCATGAATATTAGTGCTGGTTATGAGGAATGAACAATTGAGTTTCGTGTCTCAATTAAAAGGGTGAAGAGCCATGAATGTACTAGATCTCAAACCACTCCCCATGCCCGTCGACGAGATAGAAAAGTGTGTAAATGAACCAAACAGCCATGACAATTCCATTTTCAACTAATAAGATATATAATTTGCAAAAAACAATTGACATATCATCTTGTGGATGAGTTATGGAGTTTTTCTCAAGTCTAGGAGTAGATTTTTGTTGTGCGTGACAATTTTAGGAGGAGACTGTAAAATTTTGATAGCTATCAACAATTAATCATTTCATCTACTCTCTAG
Organism: Picea abies; assembly: GCA_900067695.1. Lineage (NCBI taxonomy): Eukaryota > Viridiplantae > Streptophyta > Pinopsida > Pinales > Pinaceae > Picea > Picea abies. Next base: position 16,692 of record CBVK0100043479.1, on the reverse strand, counting down.
TCTATATTGGAGATAAATGCTTCCATTATCTCCAGTCTCTCAGTATGGATAGCTAATTTTTTTTCTATTTTTTGCTATCTCCTCCTTCAAGGAACTGTTTTCTACCTCAAGTTATCTCTTTTTGTCAATGGACTACATTCTCATGATTTGGAATTTTTCCTACAAGTTATAAAGTTGTTGCTCCAAATCATTTCATTGTTTTGTACTTACTCTTCCTTGTTGATATTGGCCTCTACTAGGCTCTTCCATTCAAGGGATTCATCCCCTTCCTCCTCTATCTCATTTAAGTTCCATCACATGTCAAGGCAATGTAGTGTAGGGTCTGTGAATGGAAGTCATGTTAAGGAAAGGCATGTCAATGCAAGGCAAGGCATGTCAATGCAAGGCAAGGCATGTCAATGCAAGGCAAGGCATATTAGGGCAAGGCAAGGCAAGGAATGTTAAGGCAAGTCATGGCATGTCAATGCAAGGCATGGAAAGGAAAGGAAAGGGAATGCATGGAAAGGTAAGGAATTGCAAGGCATGTCATGGTAAGGCATGACAGCGCATGGAAAAGCATGGCATGTCAAGTAAAGACATGTCAAGGAAAGCCATAGATTGTCAAGGAAAGGCATGACTTGTCAAGGAAAGGAATGAAAAGGCAAGGAAAGACATTTCAAGGAAAGGCATGACTTGTTAAGGAAAGGCATGGCCAGGCTAGGCATGACATGTCAAGGCAAGGCATGTCAATGCAAGGCATGTCAATGCAAGGCATGGAATGTCAAGGAAAGACATATCAATGCAAGACATGGCATGTTAAGGCAAGGCATGTCAATGCAAAGCAAGGTCTGCTAAGGAAATGCATGTTAATTCAAGGCAAGCCATGTCAAGGAAAGGCATGGCAAGGGAAGGCAAGGAACATCAAGGCAAGGCATGGCATGTCAAGGAAAGGCATTCCAAAGCAAGGAAAGTCTTGCCAAGTCAACGCATGGCATGTCAAGGCAAGGCAAGACATGTCAAGGCAAGGCATGGCTTGTCAAGGCAAGGCATGGCCAGGATAGGCATGGCATGTCAAGGCAAGGCAAGGCATGTCAATCGAAGGCATGGTATGTCAAGGCAAGACATATCAATTCAAGGCCTGTCAATGCAAGGCATTCCATGTCAATTCAGGGCATGTCAATGCAAAGCAAGGTCTGCCAAGGAAAGGCATGTTAATTCAAGGCAAGGCATGTTAGGGAAAGGCATGGTAAGGGAAGACAAGGAATGTCAAGGAAATGCATGGCATGTCAAGGCAAGGCATGCCAAATCAAGGCAAGGTGTGTCAAGTCAAGGCATGGCAGGTCAAGGAAAGGTAAGACATGTCAAGGAAAGGCATGGCATGGCTTGTCAAGGCAAGGAAAGATGTGTCAAGGAAATGCATGGATTGTTAAGGAAAGACATGTCAGGGAAAGGCATGACAAGGCAAGGAAAGGGAAGGAATGTCAAGGAAAGGCATGGCATGTCAAGGAAAGTCATGCCAAGGGAAGGAAAGGATTTTCAAGGAAAAGCATGGCATGTCAAGGCAAGGAAAGACATGTCAATGCAAGGCATGGCAAGGATAGGCATGACATACCATGTCAAGACAAGGCAAGGCATGGCATGTCAAGACAAGGAATGTCAGTGAAAGGCATGGAATGTCAAGGCAAGGCAAGGCAAGGCAAGGCAAGGCTAGGCATATAATTTTTTTTATGGTATTTACTAACGTTTATTAGAATTGTTTAATGTTTTACATCATTGGAACGACATCTTAGCTATAACTTATTTGATATTTTATTATCGTATGTTCACTTTGGTATGATGTAATATGATTATAATTTAATTTCATATGTTGTAATATTAAATATATAAAAGAGAAGTTAACCCTATTTTTATGCACACAAAATTTGGTAACTTTATTTTAAAAACATAGTTACCGAATTCAAAGAATCGCTCTCTTCAACATGTACTTTTGTCAATAGTATAAAGGAGGGCGATTGAATGGGCGATACTTGCTAGGAGGGAATATTTAGACCTCCCAACACTTTTTTCAATAGTCTAAAGCTACCCAAACACATTTTTCTCGGACTTCACTCTCCACATTGAGATTCCTTTCCCTAAGTCCTCGCAATATTAATTGAGGGAAACCCCCTTTAGTCGGAGGAAAGTTGGCTTGAAGTGAAATAGGGTTTGTGAGGTGACAGGGGCCTTCCCTCTAAGTTACGCATGATTTCACTTAAGCTTTCATACTTTAGCTCAACAATTGTGAGTTCATGTGATAACACACCTGAGACATATCCTACTGATCCTAAACCTCATTAGACAAGACCCCCTTTACCATCGAAAGTTAGTTTTCCTCCTCAACCAACCTTTCCTAAGACCAATGATATAGATTTAAATATTGATATGGATAGTCTCTTATCAAAGGTTAATGTACGAGCCCTCTCAGTATTGATATTGTGTTTTTTTTTTAAATAACTACAACACAGTCGCTATTGCGACGTCTTGGAGTGTCACTCCCATAGAAACCATGTCAGAGTTGATACCTCTTAACGTTTCTCTTTCCATGTCCCAGACATCTCTCTTTCCACGTCCCATATCTCTTTCTTTACACCTACAAGATGTCTCTCTTTCAACCTCCAAGACGTCGCTCTTGCCACCTCTAAGACTGTCTCTCCCATAGAAACCACGTCGGAGATGATACCTCTTAATGTCACTCTTGCCACCTCCAATACATCTCACTTTCCAACTCCAAGACATCACTCTTTCCATGTCCAATATTTCTCTCTTGCCACCTTCAATACGTCGCTCTTGCCACCTTCAAGACGTCTCTCTTTGCACCTGCAAGATGTCTCTCTTGCCACGTCCAAGACGTCTCTCTTGCCACTTCCAAGCCATCTCTCTTGCCACCTCCAAGATGTCAGTCCTCCTATGTCCCATACGTGGCAATAAAGATGAAATCTATGTCATCAGAAAAGAGACATCATGTGAAACGACATTTGAGGGGGTCCCTTGTTTGTCATTCTCCTGACAATATAAAGTGGCAATTGTGTCGAATGCAATGTCAGAATTTGACCCAAATGTAATAGTGAGACTACCATGAAGTAGTTAGAGGTCGGATCTACAACACCACAGGATAATCAACACATAGCCAAATTGATGAAGGAGCTTCATGCTAATTGTCTAGACAACAAGCATTCCAGAATGATATGGTGAGGAATTTTGACACCCTAAGTCAACAAATTGCTTTACCCTCATCAGCATAATATTTTCTATTGAAAACCCAATCCATCAATGCTTCAGGAACAAGCCAAATGATAATTTTGAGTCTTATTCCACTTGAAATGGTTCCCTCTGACTCAGTCAAGACAAAACTTGACCTTTCATAGGTCCCTACTATCAAGCTAGAAACTTTTGTCATTACCATGTTCTATGAGCTTGGGGCAGGGATGATTTTAAGGATGGAAATTTATTTTAAAATGTAGAAACCTTGGCGAATCTTACTAATCCTTCATATGCCAACTATAAATGTTTGGCTATATTTTTGCAAAAATATTCAAATTTCTAAGGATTTTATATAGTTTTTATAAAATTTTGGTGATTTTTAAGGTAAAATAATTTTATCCTATAGAATTTGGGTGGATCATTTTTAAAATAACGAATCTCATTTTTCGAAAAACCATGGAAAATTAGCCCATGAGAGAAATTTAGCCCCTAAAATCATCCATGGCTTGGGGATAGAAACCAAAATATCACCTATGAGGATGCCCATATACACCTTCAACTTGACCAATAACTCTTAATCTATGTGCACACCAAGTCCCAGTTGTAGTAGGAACCAAGTGCATGAGAGGAAATTAAAGCTTATCGACATGACCTCTAGGCCTTGCACCTTAATAAGGTTGTTGTGCACATATAAAATAAGGTCCAGTATGAAGCCATTCTAGCCACTCAGACTGAAGTATTCACTTCCCTCGATGATTCTTACTCACAGGTTTGTAATAAAAAGTAGGCACAACCAAAGATCCAGGCACCACAAAAACATAGAGTGGTTATCGAGTGTATTTATCTCCTAGAATATCATAATAAAAAACTTTGCATGTGGATTCAATAGTTAAATTTGGAGGAGAAAAATTTACAAAAGAATGTTTCATTGGATGAAGCAATTGATCAGGACATCCTGAGCAAGTGGAAACAATTTTTGAGGGTGGCTGATCATAGCTTCATCGTGTGGAACCATTTTCAAACTCCCTCATAGCTAACTTCTATTAATGATAGAGTTCATGTAGCTGAGGTTGAGGGAGAATATAATAGTATCTTGGCCTCTCTACCCCTGGTTGAGTGCTTGACTTTGATGGAATTTATTACATCTAAAACTAAGGAGATTGTTGTCATCTGAGATGAGTGGAAAAACACATCATGACTAATCACTATTGTAATTGATAAATCCTTAATCATTTATACCTAGTTGACATAAGTATAGGTTTTTTTCGGCCCCTTAATTGATAAAATGAAACAACAAGCCTGAAAAACCCTTAGATCACAACAACTGATGAATATGCAATTGTTCGACTCACCCTAGAAGTTCATAGAAACCTCAATGAGCCTGATAAAAAATTCAAGGAGTTTGTTCAAGAACTCATGAAGACGGTTTTGTCTGTTGAATCAGTTAATTCATGAGGCACTTGGCTCGAGCACGAGCTAAATAATAGTGGCAGGGCCCTTTTGGAACCTAAATTTTTGGGAAAATATTGTGTGCATGCACAAACGAAGTTGTGTGTGCATATTCTAGTATTGTGTGTAGTCAAAGCAGTGGCACGATGGGTGACATGAGGGGAGTGCACTAGATCAAGTTTTGTTAATGGGTGTTAGTTCAATTTTTGTCAATGGTTGTCGGTATGAGTTTTGTGATGCATTCCGAAAATTAAGAAGACAATGCATGAACGCCAAAATCAAGAAAACAATCTTCGAGAAATCTCCCTGAATGATTACTACATGTAGGACGAGGGATCATGGAGAAATAAGAAGATGATATGTAAAGGTAGTTAATATTATCATGATTCCAAAGAGGCTACATCAAATGCATGCATGTGATAGAAGCATGTATGAATGGCAGTCACATGAGCGAGTGGGGTAGAACTAAAAGTGACATAGCACCAGAGTGAAGAAGTAGATAAAATGAAGAAATGGTAATAGAAATAGAGTTAGTGAGTTGTTTTTTAGTTGATAGTTGTGGGTATTATTGTTGTCTTTAATCAATGTCCTTGAGCTCACTCTAAGGCTACACTTTGTAATGTCTTTTTTTGTAAGTCCAAGTCTATCATATTTGTAGAGTCCGAAAGGAAGAACATGGTGCTATATAATGTAACACTCGGAAAATACAAAAGAGAGAAAATCTCAATTGTTGTAAATTGGTGACTTTTTTAATGTATTTTTGTGATGATTGAATGAAGATAATAAAATTGTAGTGATTCTAGCCTTATGATGTGTTGATCGTGTGTCTGTTGAATGTGTGTGTTCTTATTGTATATTGTTAGTAGTTAAGTAGTCTGCAATGGATAATATGAATGCAAACCCAGATCGATTTCTACGTAATTATTCATTCATCACCGAGACAGACCAAATGGTTTCTATGATCCTCATGGCATATCAGGTGATACCTTCTTCAGGTTTTTCCTGAATATTGATATGTCGATTCCTTGGGGTTTTTGTTGGTCAACTCTTGAAAAACCCTGGTTCCTCAACCCCTCTAGTGTCAATAAGGATGTGCGCAAGCATGAACAACCAAACATCTTGATAGGTAATCTCTAAAGTGTCCCATGCTTGCTTGGCATAACTTTTTGTTGCAACTTTTGGAAAAACTTGATCTTTTATTCCTCACTGAGATAAACCATAGAGCCTTTGAATCCATCTTTTTGTTTTCAATTAATTGATAATTTTTAGCATTTGACATAGATTATATGGCTACTTGATCTGGTTTTGTGAACCCATTTACAACTATATCCCAACAATCTTGAGAACGAACAAATTTTCTCATCTTGATGGATCAAACTCCATAATTTTTACCTATCGTTGCTAAATTCCATTCCCGCTCTTTTTTTTTAACAAAATAAACCTTATACTTTAAAGTAATATACACATCTCTTTCATCTAACTTAAAAAACAATAATGTTTCTAAGAACCCACAAATTTTTTTTACATGAAACAAAATCCTCTCAAATATAACAATGCACTCATGGATGACTCACGAGCATAAGTTCAAATTACAAATGACCAGAAAAACAAAATTGTATCTTTTTATCATATGCCCCATCCCATATGTGCACAATAAGGGCTTAAGTAAACTTCAAAATTGAAAAAAAAATTTGAACATAAGGGTTTCCAAAAAAGAAATCAGTTCAATTCAAAATTTTGGTTTGTTGCTAGACAACATTATGCACCCGACTTTGATCCCGAACTTTGGACATCCATATCAATGAGCAACGGGATATGGTGGCACTTCTTTGACATCACTTCCCTTTAGTGGTAAGCGGAATGATGACTCTCCCTTCCTTTGGTGCGGTGAGATATTTCAAACCCTTGGTGGCTCGTGGCTTCTTCTTCGTTTGCTATTCCCTACTCATGGTAAGTGTGTTTCTCTTGAACTCAATATTAATGTCATACTTCTTTATCCCTATAATGTCAATTTTGATAATGTGGGCCTCTGGAGTTTCCTTCCAGTATGCTCTCATTAACGAAACTTGGTCATTGTCTCCTCTGAAATCCAAGAGAGGGTGCTCTTTTGATATTTTAAAAGGATCATACCAAAAGTCATTCAATGGGATCAAAATGTGCCCTAAAATGTTCTACACAAAGCCCTGTAAAGTGACTCATGTTAAATTAAATATTTACCATACAAGGAATGACATAAATTGATGCTCCAAAACTTTAAATCACTTGCACTGTGATTCAAACCTCAAACTGGTGGGAAAATGAATCTGGGTGGTCAAACTACAATCAAAATGCCTCCCAAGAAAAGAAACCTTACTGTTTGAAAAAAAATAATGGCTCTGAGCAACTCTCCAGTGAATGGAGGTGGATTTATTATCCCTTCAGTGAATCGAGGATGTATCTCTTGGCTCTGAAACCCTCAATCCATGATTTCTTGCTATCTCCTAACTATCCATAGCCTCCTCATGAATTTTACTGCAATGGGATTAGTATCCTCCATCCTTCTCTCTACCTATGTGGCCTTCCTATCTGACTTTGATACCAATTTGATAGAAGGGGGTAGAGAATTACGTACAACTACAACTATATGAACTTATAAGTGCACACAAAACACACATAGTTACATGTTAGACTTTGGTACTTTGCATCTATTGTGCAAATAACTTTCTCTACTTACTTTATGAAGTGATTTCATAAAGAGATTTTATAAATTCAAGTTGAGCCTTTTAATATTTAATGGGTAAAAGTGACTTTATGAAAAGTGGGTCACTTAAGTGATTTAAGTGAACTCAATGATCGATTGAGTCATGACTGTTGATCTCAAGGGAAGGTGGAGAGTTACTCAAGGGATACCAAGAATTAGATGAGTTACTCATTAATGAGTAATAAAAGGAACACTAGAGGAGAGATGGGGAACACCTTTTGAGGAGAGTGAGAGAGGAAGTTGAAGAGACACAAATTCCTAGAGAGTCGAGATAGAGGAAAGAGTAGAAACAAAAGGGAGAGGAATAAGTCTCAAGGAGGGAATGAGGCACACATCCAAGTAATTTTAGAATTAAAGGAGGTTCATACAACTAGAGTTGGACAGTGAAATCGATTCAACCTTTTTATTGAAGATATGCATGATTTTCAAGGCTCTAGTAGATAGATATACATACATCTAGGTGCAGCAGTTAAGAACATAAATCGAGGACATTTTTTTTGTCAGAAGAAGTGTTACACCTCAAAATTACTCACTTTGATAGTGTCGCAAGTGTCATCATTACAAGTGTTATAAGTGTCGCATCTTGTTCGCAAGTGTTGCATCTTGACTACAAGTGTTGCAAGTGTCACAAACATCATATTGCAATATTTCCCATGTCGTTCCTCTAACAAAATCACAAAGACACATTAGACACCTCAAAGGTTAGTTTGGAAGAAGAGAAATCACTTGACAGGAAGTACAAGCCTTTTTCCATTGGAAAAACCACTAAAAAAATGAATTTTGGAGAGGAGCACTCCCCTACCCACTGTCAGGGAGTGTTGGCACTCCTTGAGCCTCTTTGGGGTAGTGCTTGAGCACCCTGTACACCCTTTTGATGGACCGCTACCCTTTTTTGAGCAAATTTTGTGTTTGTTGAGGCAAATCAAAGAAGAATTGCACAATTCCTGAAGGTAGTTGGATTCGAATAGATGGTCAAGGCATGATATTAGGGGGGATCCTCAACTGAAGGAGAGGAATCCTTAATTCATCCCAAAGATCTCTCAAGTATTTGGACCTCTCCAAGGTTATATAAGGATTCCTTCTCATGGTGAAAGGTACATGGAGAGAGACTAGAGATTGATACCAAACTTATGATTCTGTAAGTGGTATGAACAATGGAGACTAGAGGTTGATACCAAACTTATGATCCTATAAGTGGTATTGATAGAGGAATGACAATTGAGAATTAAATAAAACTTATTATCTCATGAGTGAGATGCAATCAAAGAAATTAGTGGAGGTTTATTGAGCAAGGGGGTTGTACAAGGAGAACTGGAAGAAGTTGTTGCATCTTCATTCAAAGGATTGTAAGTACCTTTACTTGTTCTCATTAATAATCAATGCTTGGCCTGTTTCTTTCAAACTTATGTTTGTTCCATATGAGTTTTCCTACAGTAGATGAATCTATGTTTAAGATAATCTTAGTAGAGTAGGAAGTATTTTGTAACTTTGTTTGTTTAAAAAGACTTATCAGGGAGCTCAGGATCACAGCTAAGCCAGGACTTTGCAAGGACAAACGTCACTTATAAGGTAGATATCTTTCTCCTTCTCTTTCATTCATTAGATTGATTAGATATAAAATAAAGTTAGTGTCCATGTTAAGAACTTTATGTCTTAGCATTAGGAGTCTAGAGACCAAGAGGGAATCCACTTGTCCACAGGGGTATTCACCTACAACAGAAATTGGCGACTCCACTGGGGAGGATACTCTGATTTTTATTTTCATTCCTAGATCTTGTTTTGGCCCTTTTCCCACTTATTTGATCTTCTCCATATTTCATTTTTTATTCTTAGATTGGTTTGATTACCTCTTGATGTCATCATGATCACCCTGATTGACTGAATTTTCTTGAATTTTTGAGTTTCTGAGATTTTGTAGCAGAGCACTCCCCTACCCTTGCTAGTAGAGCACCAAAACTCTGTGGTGGCCTTACACAGAGTGTTGGAGTATTCTGGTACCCCTTACACCAGAGCGCTATCCCATTTTTAGTGAAAAACCCTCTAGTTTTTCAATTTTCTGGGTTCAGTTTTTTTCCCTTGCACTTGCTCAGGGTCTCATACTCTCAGTCCATCCTGGTATTGGCCTTAAAACCCCTGTTTTCTAAGGATTAATCCTCTTTTGTTTGGATTTTTTTACATTTGTCCTTACTTTGCAATAACTCTTTGTCCTTCACAATTTGAAGTCAATTTGTCGTTTTCTTCTCATTTATCTGAATGAGTGAAAACTTTGTAAGGAGTTTCAAAGGTCTTTTGTACTTTTATTTCTGATATTTGTGTCATATTGTCCAAGCTATTTCTCCTTCCTTTTGATTTTTTGTCTTTTTATTTCTTGTTTGATCACAACAAGGGTGTCTTTTGGTTTATGTGAAGTTTTCTTCCAGATTGCTTAAATCTCACAACTCTTGATGTCTGATTATCATAGGAAGCTTTAAATATACTGATTATTAGTCACATATAAACATTTTAGCATTGCATTGGATTCCTTATTGAGGACTATTGCATGAGGTCATTGCATCTTAGTGTTTGACAGTGAAAGGAAAATCCTTCTCCTTCCCTTAATTAGACATTCATTGAAAGAAAAGATTGCTTATCATTTCTTATGCATGCTTTTGGAACTGAGTCATAATATCATCAGTTTTTACTCTCATACAACTTTGAGTAAACAACAACCACTAAAATCAATGCTTAACTAAAATTTATCGGACTTTTTTACATCTTTGTTAGAAAAACTACATTAGTTTAAGGTGTAGGGATTTGGAATGGGTTGAAAGGATAACTTTCCAAAGCTATCAAGAAAACTTAGCATCTTGCGATATGGAGAGAAAATCCAATTGTCATATAGGATTTCTGGGATCCCCCTCTTACACATGGGTTACGCATGAGGTCACATTCGAGTGAGTTACGGAGATTATCCCTCTGTGGTTCAATTGTTTGTAGTGGTCGAATTGTATATTGGGGGTCACTTGAGGGTATACCCACAATTATGCATGGGAGCCTATCGAGTTGATTTCAGACTTGTTATCTTGCCCATATGTTCGGATCAGACTATTGAATGTACCCACCCAGGGGATGACTGCAAATTGGTGACCTTAGTAGCCATAATATTTAGGTTCTCACACAAGGTGACAGTGAAGGGAAGTCTCATTGTACCTGGAACAGATGTTGGTCAAACTTAGTCGGGCTCCTTGGAGGGTAAATCCACAATTACTGCATGGAAGATTGCACCAAGGCGTAAGTCCATTAAGCAGGTCACCAACATAGCTGATCCACCTGCTCTATCCCTGCCCCTTCCTATTTTGATATCACGATGTTGGATTTCATCACCAACTAGTGGTTTCATTGTGGGAAGGTTTTGTTTGATTGTTTGCTTCTCAAATTCATAGTGTGTGTTTGTTGTGTTACTTAGTGGACCTTAGGTCAAGTCATTGTTAATGGAACCAAATCATGAGAGTACCAATGGAGGAACCCCTTCTCCTGGGGAACCTTATACCTTTCCTTCTTTTCGAAACTTTGGCCCTCCATACATTGTCACACTGAGTCTTCCGGGACTTACCATCGGATTACCTATTTGGTTGTTTCCCACTTTGGAAATCTCGAATCATCCTAGTGATTCAACTGTACGTAATAGCTTAGATGTCAGTACAACACCCACACATCAAACTCATGTCGACTTCTTTCCTTCTTCACCCATTAAGTCTCCTTCGATTTCTCTTTCTTCGCCTAGTGAAAGCTCTAAAGCAAGTAGCCAGGTTGATAATAAGTAGAAGAAACAACATCAGATGTTTAATCCCAACAACCAGCTACTGTTAATAGTACTGGGAGTGTTGATAAGGTCAACAAGATGAAAATAAAGAATCTGAAACCCAAATTCCCTTGCAGTCTTTGTAAGGGTGAACACTTTTTGAGGGATTGCCCTGGTATTCCCAAGGTCTTAGAAATGTGGTCCTCCACGTCATCGGCCTCTGTTGGTCATGCCGATGATACCTCATCAACTAGTGATGTTAAGGTTGGTAAGAGGAAGATAACTATAAAATTCCCTTGCATGTTATGAAAAGGTGATCATTATTCTCACCTTTTTCCTCATATGGATGAGGCGTCTTCTCTTTTGGAAAAACTTCAACTTCCAAAAGGTTATCATAAAATTTCTCCCAACCCATCATTAGTTGATGGACTAATCAATCTAGTCCCATTCCCGGTCAATCCGGTTGATTAGGTGGTCAATATAGTTTCATCCTCGGTTGAACCACTCACCAAAGTGGTTGATCTGATTCCATCATCGATCAACCTTACTCTTCATAAAAAGAGTGTAACCCAAGTAGTTGATCTGTTTTCATCCTCGGTCAACCCCACTCTCCCGTTAGAGAGTGACACTAAAGTGGTCAATCCGTTTCCACCCGTCGACCGCATTCTCCCCTTGGAGAATGAAGCCAAAGTGGTTGATCCAGTTCTATCATCGATCGATCCCAATCCTCTTGTGATGAGTGCCAAGGTGGCTGATCCAATCCCTTCCTTGGTTAGTCCCACTCTTCCTCTGAAGAGTGCCCACATGGTCAATCCGATCCCATCGTCGGTCGATCCTACTCTCCCTCTAGAGATTAAACCTGATACTACCCACATTATTCTCATTGATATAAAATCTACTGTGCTGGGGGGCATTCCTCCTTCTCCCACAAAACCCCCTCCAAGCAATGAGGCCATCATTTTTGATTGGAGTGTGCTAACTAGACCTCATCTTCCCTCTCACATTCCTTTCCAAATTATAGTATAGGTTTTTGGTCAGGATGTTCCTCAAACGTTGATAGATGAAGGTGGGTCCGCTAGTATTTTGTCCTCTGTTGCTTGGCACAATTTTGGTTGTCCTCAGCCTATGTCAGTTACATGGAATCTTTTTTCTTTTAACATAAGAGCTAGTCAACCTTTAGGGACCCTTCCTTAGTTTTCGATAACTTTGGGAGGGAAAACTATCTTTATTGATGTCATGGTAAAATGCGACCCCTTGGATTTCTCTTTACTCCTTGGGCAGGATTATGTCTATGCCATGAAAGCTATTGTGTCCACTCTTTTTTGTGTGATATATTTCCCACATGATGGAAGAATTGTGACTATTAATCAACTTTACTTCATCATTCCTGACTGGATTACCTCCCTGAATGGTTCTTATATGATGACAGTATCGCCCCTGCCGCATGTCAATTATGTGGCATTGTCTCCCATGACTTCAACTCTCAATGATTTGGATTCGGTAGTTGACATGGTGATCTCTTCAGTAGGGATATTAGAGCCTGGTCTCCTTACACATGTCGCAGCCCTCGACATGTGTTCCTTCCAGAGTGATTTTCTTCCATCCAGTGAAGATCTCTTGGAAGACATGATCGAGTTTTGTCCCTTGACATGGTGTCCTTCCAGAGCGTTATTCTCTTGGAAGCCATGATCAAGGAGGAGCCATGAGAATAGTTTCTCTTCTCTGTGGCAAGCTCGTTAAAAAATGAAACAGGAGTCACAAGCATAGTTTCTCTTCTCTGTAGCAAGATCGTTAAAAAAAGAAACAAAGGTCACAAGCATAGTTTATATTCTCTATAGCAAGCTCGTTAAAATGAAACAGAAGCTTTGAGAATAGTTTTCCTCTCTATAGAAATCTCGTTAAAAAATGAAACAACAATCTAGGGATTGAGCCCGGAGCCCTAGGCATAGTTCTTTTCCTATGTCAAGCTCGTTAAAAAATGAAACAATCACCTCTCCTGTCAGGTCGCATATTTCACTAGATCTTGTAGATGCCGAGTCGAGTCTTTCGTTAACCCTCGTATTTGAACCTTCATTTCATCCACCTATATCCTTTTTCTCCATATAGTACAAAAATTAGTGACAACCTCAAAGTCTGTGAATGAATTGAAGCTTGGAGGGCATGTCTCCAGCCTTTTATGATCATTCCGGAGTTAAGCCACTAACTTTCAATCTGGGGGCATACCGAGCTTAGTATTTGTTCTTTATCGTGCTCGAAAAAACATGAAAATATAACCGAGTAGACTTTTATCACTTTTTCAAACTAGCATGGATATACGAAAAAGGAACCCCTTGGAGTTGTCTTTGATCTCTTTTCAGACTCTCTAAACATGAAAATATTGTTGAGTGATCTTGCTTCCTTTCCCACTCGTTAAAAGGTTTGAAAGGGTGTCTTTCGAGTGATAATTTATCTCTTTTTTGGCCTCATGAGACTAACATTACGAAAAAGGACAACATTGGAGTCATATTTAAGTTGTTTTCAGACTCTCTAAAATATGAAAAACCACTGATTTTACCTTCTTTGGACTCGTTAAACAATCATACATTGAAGGGCCCATATGGGACCGAATGCTTACTTCTTCCAGTTCGTTAAACAAAGGAAGAGGGACTTACTGAATTTGAGTCATATCGAGCATGTGTTTCCCTCCTTGATCTTGTTAAATTAAAAAGAGGTACTCATCTATATGGATGGGGGGAAAATTGAAAGAAGCAAGCCAAGCAGTTTTTTGAGAACACCAGCAATAACTCTTATAGTCACCCTTGAACATGACACTTTGTCTTTGCACACATTTTAATCTGCTACACCTCTACACTAAGCCAATCCTTTGAGTTTCTTTTACTCCTTTGTTTCACTTGACAAAAGTCACAACATCCACTGCATCATCAAGTTTTGGTCCATGTCAAGTTTTTGTTGATGTGCCTTAGGGTTCAAGGGAAGTATCTTCCTCAAGATTCATCCATCACAAATATCTTGTTTTAATACTCGTGTCAGTCCATGTTAATTTGATCTACCAATTACATCTCTATGTCAGTTTCGTGTCATTTATGGGTTATACATCAAGGCCCTCCTTCGATGAGTCTATTCCTGTCGACTTTAACACATTATCCAAGAACTAGACTTAGAAACCAATTAGTACCTTGGGACCTGCATGCCTCAATGGTAGGCCTCCTCATGTCCGAAAATGGTTTTACATCATTTAACCCTGATCAGATGATCCCATGAATGTTTGACTTCATCTCATTTATTCACATTCGTTGATATGTACTAGAGTACCTTGGGAATCATTGACATCAATGGTGATCTCCCTCGCACTTGTTAATGGTTTACATCATTGACCGGTAATCAAGTGGTTTATACCATGTTCGACATTAGGAAATATATTCACATGGTTAGATTCGTACTACATCAGGGTCGGTAAGAAGACCCTGGGTTGAGTTTTCACTCTTCTGTATACTTTTCCTAGGTTGCGAAGGATTTCTTTTGAACCATGACACATATACTGTTACATATATCCACTTTGTATTGGTCATGGCTATGTCTTGTCGTCTCATAGATCCACTATGTATTCTTCATGGCTACGATTATTTTAGGTCATAGGAGTATAGATCCAAATTGTATTTTCAGTGGCCATACCTTTTTGTCAATATAATTATGGATCCGCACTGTATTTTATGGCAGCCATATCTAAAACGTCTTTATCACTCAAGCATAGGTATGCCTGCCTTGGGTTTGAAACATGTCATAATATTTGTTTGATGGTTGTGTGGATCTTTTTTCAGTTTCTCTACGTCCATAACCTTGCTCGAAAAAGTCTACAAAGTACTTCAGTCATCATCGTCTTCTAACTTCATACTTTGGGAGGCAATCTGTTACACCTCAAAATTACTCACTTTGATAGTGTCAGAAGTGTCTTCATTACAAGTGTTGTCATTATAAGTGTTATAAGTGTCGCATATTGTTTGTAAGTGTCACATCTTGAATACAAGTGTTGCAAGTGTCACAAACATAATATTTCCATATTTCCCATGTCATGCCTCTAACAACATCACAAAGACACTTAAGACACCTCAAAGGTTAGTTTGGAAGAAGAGAAATCACTTGACAAGAAGTAAAAGCCTTTTTCCATTGGAAAAACCACTAAAAAATAGAATTTTGGAGAGGAGCACTCCCCTACCCATTGTCAGGGAGTGTTGGTGCTCCCTGAGCCTCTTTGGGGGAGTGCTTGAGCACCCTATGCACCCTTTTGGGGGAGCACTACCCTTTTCTGAGCAAATTTTGGGTTTGTTGAGGCAAATCAAGGAAGAATCCCTCAATTGCTGAAGGTAGTTAGATTTGAAAAGATGGTCAAGGCATGATCTTAGGGGAGATCCTCAACTGAAGGAGAGAAATCCTCAACTCATCCCAATGATCTCTCAAGTGGTTGGACCTCTTCAAGGTTACATAAGGAGGCATTCTCATGGTGAAAGGTAAATGGTGTGAAAGTTTCTTCTATTATTAGGTTACTTTCAATTTACTAGATAACAATAGCATATATAGGATCACTGAGAGAAACACAATCACAAGAGTACACAAGCATTTATCCTGGGAAACCCTCAAGGGGAAGAAAACCCAACAAAGCTTCCTTAATATATATAGCCAATACAATGCCAAGATAATGAACCAAACAAGAGAAAATATCCAACAATCCTACTCAATCCTTGGCTAGAGGAGAGTATATGCTCGATTCCCCTTGGAGAAACATCCACATTCCTCTCTATGAGGGTGGTCTCACCCCTCTCTATGAGGGTATTCTAGCATGTACCTAGAGTATCCAAAACTCAACACTTGGACAGAGGCCAACCTTGGCAAATTTCTCATTCCCCTTCTCTATGAAGGTCTCTTCCTTCTCTACGAAGGTCTACCTATGGGATTTCTCATTCCTTCTCTATGAAGGTCTCTTCCTTCTCTACAAAGGTCTAGCTATGGGATTTAAAAGAATCTCTTATGGTCCAAAATCTGTCAATGGTATAATACCATGCTACCCATCTATTGGGCACCATCCATCTACGGGATAGATTTCATCTTGATCAAAATATATAGACACCTTCCATCTTCTTTTCTAACTACATCAAATCACAATCCTTCATTTCGAACTTGAAGACATGGCTCCCTCTTGCACCAAGCTAATAGCTTCTAGTCATCATCCTTGAAGTTTTCTTCTGTAATATCCTGGGTGCCTTCTTGAGTTCCTTGAAGTTTTCTTCTGTAATATCCTGGGTGCCTTCTTGAGTTCAAACATTTCTTTTTGACTTTGTACTGGATCAACCTGCTCCCTCTGCATCTATAAGAATGGTACTGGAGAAACTTGTAGTTACCTGCATCTCATCCACTATTTGAATATTCATCTTTTTCTTCATCTTCAATATTTTTGTTCTGCATCTTTAGGAGCCTCCTGCTCCTATAAGAATAGTGAGATCGGAAGAGC
>CBVK0100043478.1:13912-34598 GCA_900067695.1 Picea abies | reverse complement strand
CGAGATCGGTCTCGGCATTCCTGCTGAACCGCTCTTCCGATCTCACCAATGTTTCCTATCAATAAAGGTATTATTTTGGTGTTGTGGTTTCATATACTATGTTATCCACTATTATTCTTTGCAGTATTGTTTTCTTTCTGCTATTATAATAAATATGGTACCTTACAAGTGGTATTAGAGCACGTTCCTTGGTAGCAATTGTGGGTTATTCTTTTTCTTGGTAGAGACGTGTTCTGGCATCTTAAAACTACATATATTTATCATTCGGCGCATAAATCTATGGTCGGGGAAGCATACACACAGGAACTATAATTGGTTCTTAAGCGCACATTGTTGGCCACCCTAGCAACCCATGTTGGTACCCTTTCAAGTGATAGCGCATCAAACAACACATGTATATGGATTGGCCTAGATCCCCTGAATCCCTCCATAGATAAATCAATTGGTCGCCTAACTACTATAGTTCCACCAAGGAAAGCACTCGGGAAGATACTCTCTAGTGCCTAGGTAATCAGGTAGTACAGCTAAGGGTACAGTCTAGACTCCTTAGTTGGGGCCCTGAGATATTGGGTCGAGTACTAATGTTCAACCTCGCACGTATATTAGAGAGATATAGTGCAGGGAAAACCCTTGTTTGTAGAAACCCTGAAAAAACCTTAAACCATGGGATGACAATAGAATAAACAAGGAACATACAATCTTTTTTTCCACGCAACCTTGCCTTCTACATTCTAGTTGCAAAATTACTACATTTTTTTCCTGTTAAGAATTTGGGCATTTTGACACTGCAATATTATTTAGATCGAAGTATAACTCTGTAGGAATTAAAAAAAAATTGGGGCTTTCCCACACCCTTATTTGAGACCTATCCCATTGGACTCCTTTTTTCATCTTGATCGCAGTGATACCTATCATTTTCCAATCTTTTTTCCCCTGTGGTCTTGACCCCCTTCTCGACACCTCTACTTGGGAACTATTACATTGAAATCCTCTTTTCGTCCTAATCATAGTGATACCTATCATTTTTCATCCCTTTTTTTCGTGGACTTTGTTGGATTACTGAGAGGGGGGATGAATCGGTAATATGGCAATTTAATCATTTTTAACCATAAAATGGAAGTGTTATATCAATGTAGCATTATCATCCAATAGTTCCACAGTAAATAAACAATGAACAAATGAGAAACCATACACATACACAATACACCAGTGTTTTTACGTGGAAACCCAAAGTGGGAGAAAACCACAGAATTATTTTTCTTATATGTCTTTAAGAATTACATTCATTGGAAGCACCAACTTACTTTGTTTTCCATATGCAACTGGAAGGAGGCTCCAACCCCCTAGTTTCTCAGGCTACAACCTAAGGGAAGCTCCAACTCCCCAATTCTCTGGCTACAACCAGAAGAAAGCTACAACCCCATATGTTCTTCGGCTACAACCGGAAGGTGGCTACAACCACGTGTCCTTGCCCCGTCCAAACGCCCTAATGTAGAAGTAGAATGATGGAACCACTGTTGCACTATCACTGTGATATATATTGTTGTAAACCTGTACCAATCAACCTACACCAAACCACCTATAACAACATGTACCAATAACTTGTTCCAACATGTACCATAAATCAACCCTCAACTTGTACCATAAATAAATGCATCAACCATGCACAAAACCTGTACAAATAACATGTCACAATAATATGTCCAAACAACATGTAATCAAATTGTACCATAAACAAGTGCATCAACCATGCACCAATCTATACCTCAACCTATACCATCAACAAATACATCAACCATGCACCAAATATGTACCAATCATGCATCAAATACACATAAACTATGACTCATCAAGATGTACCAACATCATAAACTATACACCTTATGTATGTGCCAACTCATCAAATACTTGTCTCAACCATGTACCCAACATGTACCTCAACCAAAATCCCTCATCAATTTCATCATCCAAATCTGATTTGTAACTATGTACTAGACCTAGTGTATATGATTACATACCTGCAAACCTTCCTTAACTTTAACAACAAGAGACTATCATTTTCATCAAACTTTACTTTAGTGTCACATGACTAATTTTGGATTAGTCAAAAACCCTAACTTGAAATAATCATAACTATGTACCTATAATGAATAAAGATTTGAAAATAGTACAAAATGTTCTTCAGTGTCTTTTATGCAATTCCTCTAGGTTTCACTACTTGGAACCTCTCAGAAAAGGAGTTATAGCAAAAATGGCATACCTTGTTGAATTCTGGATTATTCTAGAGAGAGAACTTGTAGAGTATGCCCCGCACAGAATAGTTGTTTTATGGATTTGAAAATGGTACACATAATACTATAGATTGCACTCTAACCAATACATTTGGTCTTACCGAATGTGGATCTTTTATGAAGAAGTTATGACTTTTTTACCCGAAACACTTGTTTTAGACTAGTTTTAGGACTAGCCACAAACCTTATTCTCCACAGAGTGTAAATCCAAAAATACAACGACCCCCAAGCTGAAATTTTTATCAAATATACTTGGATATGTTTCCTCAATAGTGTCCAAATTTCGCAGTCTGAATCATTCTATAAAAATAGTTATTGTGAAAATGGTGAGATGACCTGTAAATAACATACTTTAGAAAGCAACATCAAAAGAATGTAACCTCCCTTGAATTTTGGCCTTCTTTACTTCACCTTCCTGTTGACGATTGAAAACGTCAATGTAATTTCACCCGCAAAGTGTTGTTAATCCTATTATTATATAAGACTAAATAATGCTAAAAGGTGGGACCCCTTGAACTTTTGAAGATCAAGTATGTTCATTGTTAATGTTATGATGATGTGCTACAAATTTTTACATGGCTGATGAGAATATGGTTGTCGTTGATATCAGTTAATTTTTGAGATGTTATTCCTCCATGATACTACAACAGGCTATTCATTGATGATATTTACTCTTCTCGCACCTGTACAACAAAAATGTTAGTGAAAATTACAGAATGGCATTTTTAAGGGAAAGCAAAATACTACATCCAATACAAAAGAGACCTAACTCTACGATACTATATGCATGGAAATACTTGTTGATAGTGGTTAAGTCCTAGCTAACAAGAAATGGCTATGAAATATTGTTAAGTTACATTTTATATGCATATAGTGGAAATTTTGGTGGCACATTTGGCAAGGTGATAATGCATTGGTTATACATTGCTTAATGGAATCAGTAGCTGAAATATATATGTTATAACGTTGGTGGCTCATGGAAGTGATGGCTTGCGTTTTTTTATGGTGATTATGCTATGTTTCGGGTTGATGTCGATCACGCTATTTGGTGATGATTCTATACATGATCGTTTAGATTGTGTAGTGGTCAGGTGATTTATTTGAGTTATATAAAAAAATGTAAACATAGGTGGCACATTTGGCAATTGGTTGAATTATTATGTGGGCTTGGATTATGCTATGGTTTAAATGTGTTGATACTATCAATGCACTGGTTGATTAATGGTGTTAATGGAAGGCTTGTTATCATGTATTGTGGAGTAAATGAGATGAGGGTGGATGCGACGTACATTTACTGCACGTCACCTTTACCCTTCCCATTGGCCACCACCCTAGTCGTACTATTGTTTGATCTTGTTGTTGTGTTCATGCTCCAGATTTTTAGCAGGGTGAAACTGCTCAACCACCCCTCGTCTTAAGGATCTTGATTAACAGGTATGTCTCTTTTGGCCATTCTTGACTTCACTCTAGTTATTAAATGATTTTGTCTCAGTTGTGTGGGTTTGTGTTTGTCCTTAGTGCTGTGACTATGTGGAATTTTGGACTTAAATGGAAAATAGATGGTTCAACTTTTATTAGTTAAGTTAGTTAACTTTTATTAGTCTTCCTGGGTGATAGTTCCTTATTACCACTGCATGTTGGTTGAAGGATTTATGGCTGGATGATTGTCTTCACGGTTATTGGGTTTAATTAAGAACCCTATTTTATTGTTTCGGCCTTGACAAGGGAATGTCTCCCCTCCACAAGCACCACAACCCCTTGTGCGTACACTTTCAGTCTCGAAGCCTCACTGAAATTAGTTTTGTTCCTTCTGTGAGAGATACTATGCAAACCCTTAACCCTCCAGGATGGGGTTGTTGAGGGAAACTCTCACGCCTGTCAAGTGGTTTCTAGTTATTTTGGTCTATTATCTTTGAGTACGGGCTCACCCATGGGTCGTATAGCCATCATGTTGGTATGGCTTCCCGTCACTGCCTCTGTGATTTTATCATAAATCTTACATTGCTATTGGCTTTTTAAGGTCACGGTCACCCGCCTTATGCTAAGTAACTCAAGGTTTTTAATGGAAGAGCCTCTACCCTATGTCGATTGGGTGCTTGGTTATGTATAAGCTACCATGGATTGTTCGGTTGGTTGTTCCTCTACCATAGTGGTAGTTGTTAGTTGGTATACAGTCACTAATATTAACACTTTTGATGTTTCGGTTGATGGATGGCATTGGTTACGAATTTTGGGGTTACTCGCGCAGGTCGCACTCTGTATAGGGCGTTTTTCAAAGTAAATTATTGGAGTGGGTATATCTATTGCATCTTCTCTTGTTTGTTGAATAAACCTGAATCGCGTGCATCTTGGTCAATCACGATTGGCTAAATCAATAGCTTGACATGATTTATTGAGTTATATTGTGGTCGTATGTTGCTATGTGATTAGTGTAATAGTTGCACCATGAAGTCTTCTCAGTTGCACACCATGCGTAGTATGGATGACTTGTTTCATGCTCAGTGATATCCACTAAGTTTTAAGCACATTATTGATTGCAAATTGGCCACTATTGATGACAGACGTATTGGTTATTTGGTTCGGTTTTAAGTCACATTGAGTTGTTTTGTTTTATAGTGGCATGGTTACATTGCCTTGGAGTTTTACCCATGAATAACCTGTGTCTAAATTATGGTTGTTTGGTTGTACAGTCAATTATCATTTCAGTCGTGGCATGTGAGGTTTTTGGTTATCTTGATTATTTTTTACATATATATATGGGAAAAAATATCATTACAGACCTTGATCGGATCTATTGTAGAAATAGTGACTTCATTATTATTTCAAAAATATAAATTTTAAACACAAAGGGAAATTAATGGCAATGGTGGATGTTAACGGTACACATTGAGTGTTGTTGTCGATTGTTATAACATATATAATGTATGAATAAAAGGAACATAACCTTCTACAAATTGTGTGAAGTACTTCTATTTTGAAATGAGACTATGTTGGATATTAATGGACATTGAAATTAAAACAAATGCACAAGAATTATTACTCAGTCCTCTGATTGTTGGTTGATGCATATTTTCCTTAGTGCAAAAAATGTTATGGATTGCTTGATTAGTCTCATGAACAATAAGCATCTTTTTCCCCCCTCATTATCTCATTTTTCCGCTAATTATAAACCCCTCATATATCCCGTATTCATTTTGTTCACCCCATGTTTTGATATTGATCACGGATAATGAAAATTTTGTGTTAGAGTGGATAAAAGTGGCAGATTTCTATGTGGACTGCAATGAGGTTTATTGGTTTTCTTACAGTTGATTGTTGTTATCATTGAGCAGTGACCATACATTTTCCCTTTCATTATATCATATTTTTGCTAATTACAAATCCCTCATGTATCCCTGAACATTTTTCCACCCCCCCTCCTCATCGATTAACATTAGAACAATTTGTATGGATTGGATTGCATGAACCTGATACATTCTGAGCCAAATCTATTTCATATTTGTAAGGAGTTTCCATGCATGGTTATTTAAATACTATTTTCTAATTGTTAACATATGTTGGATGATTTTTTTCAGTCGGGGAAGACATGGCTAAGGAAACAGAGGTAGAGGTAACTGGAACCGAGGCCCAAGGAGGCCTAGGTTCTCAATACATTTTGATGTTGATTCTGAAGAATTGGGCCAATTGTTCCATGTTAGATTCTTTAATTGGATTGGACATAGAATAGTCCAACCGAGGCCTGAAAGACCCCCCTTCCAAGCTCCTCAAGCCCCCAGTATACCTGTGCCTCCTCATGTCTCTTTACAACATGAAGTCATGGAAAATTATGGGTGGTAGGAGATTGTCCACCCAACAGTCTCGGAACACCGTGGTTGGCCAAACTTATCCTTGACTTCTCCTCCATCTTTAAACCCCATTGTCCAAGATACCCCTAACCATTCGTCAGTACAATCTTCCCACGCCAGCAAGATATTGACGACTGAATCCCACCATGCACTAGATAAAGGAAAAGCCATTGCTACCCCTTCCTCACCCTCCGATGATTCTGACAAATCTGTGTCTTCACGGATGCATCTGAGGGATGATTGTTCCATGTGATTAGTGAGATAAAGCCTAAAGGCTCTCACTAGCTTAAGGCAATTTCATGGAAGTTAGGAGGTGGCAACAGCAACCATGGAAGGGTTGCTTCATAGATTGGAAAATATGGTTTTTAATTTTTATGTTATTATTGTTTATGACAGTGGACTCCATGGATTTTGGGACAACATGTTTTATTTTCGGACATCATGTTTTATTTTGAACAGCATGTCTTATTTTGTATACATGAGTATTAATTTGAAATGTTTCCAAGTTTTATGAGCTAAAATGGTCAAGGGAAAATATGTTTTGAAGGGATACACAAGGGGTGTGTTTGCTTAAACAAATGGATTATGTTATGATGTGATGATTGTTACCACTAAGGGAGTCACAAGGGGATCCCTCCTTTTAGTTATTATTTACTTATGACCCTATTATGATTATTACTCCCCCCCCCCTTCATTAACTAAAGTTAGTTAAGGTCTTATGTTAACTTAACTAATAAGGTAGTTCAACTACTCTAACCAATTCTAAATTGTTAAAAGTTGAACTAAGGGGAGGAACAAGAGGAGGATAGAAGCACAAAGCATGCTAAGGTTTTCTCTTTGAGTTTTTTTGAGATAGTTCAGCTTTCATTCATTCACATATTCATCATAGCCTAATTCTCTTATGTGATAGCAGGGTCTTATTGTAGACAACAATATTCAGGGCTGAATCAAATCATTGAGACACTTGTTCTTCAGAGGTGTTGATCTATCTTTGATAGTCTATGTAGGCTTGTCTAATTAACTTTCATGACGAATAAAGGCTATTGTGCAGAGTCGAGTGGGAGGCAATCTGTGGCAAGATGATCTAGTTTTTAGAGTTCAATTTTGGTTTTCTATCAGGGATCCTTTTGTATGTTCCATCGGGGATTTCTAAGTTTGACTTTGGTCCAAGATTTCTATGTGAAGTTTTGTAAAGACGATGACTCTTTGGTGAACTGGAATGAAATAAAGGATTCTTTATGTATCATCAATCTTGATTATGATCTTGGCATTTTTCTTCTGTTCTTATATTTATTTTTAGCAACTGCTATTTTCAAAAAAATACATAAAAAGGAATTTCTAGCAAGCTTTTGTTGATAAAAAACTAGCCTAAGCACTTGTAATTAATACTTGTGAGTGGGGATACATATTTTTGTTGGCTATAAATGTAGGGTGATATTCCCATCTAATTTACTTTAGCCAAGTAGAGTCTGAAAATGCTTGAGTAAGATCAATTCATATCTTTTCCTCAACATTTATTTGGTGACCATACTAGGGAGATCTTTGATATCTCTCCGGTTAATTTTCATACTCAATTTTCATCGATACATATTTATTTTTATGTTTTGATTCTTGGATTGTTTTCTATTAATGACTGTTCCTATTGTGAGGCAGCCCAACCTTGAACCTGGTCTCCAAGATCAGACCAACATTTCCTTGAACCTGTTCCATACTATTTTAGACATTGCTAGGACCCATGTTGAGCTTAACCGTTCTTGGGAAGCAATTGAAAGGGATATTAGTGTCCAAGAACAATTGGAAGCTAGACATAGGCAGCCTAGAAACCAGCAATAACCTTTTGTTTCTTAAGTTTTGGCCTTTCTTTCATGTCCTTATATTCTCGTGCTTCTATAAGAAGAAGAGGCTTGTCACCCGAAATCAATCCTATTGCTGAAATAGGAAGGAGAAACGTTGTGTTATCTACCCAACAAAGTGCTCTAAGGAGAAATTTATCTGATTCATCCATCTCGTCTTTCTTTCCCTCACCTATCATCCATAGAATGGCATCTAGTGGTGGATCTAGTGGCACTAGAAGTGCTCCATCTTCCCAATATTCATTGTCATCAGTGATTGGTAGCTTGTACAGCCACCATATCCCTATCCAATATACTGAAAACCCCACCAAAGTCATTAAAAAGTATGGCTTTTTTCAGTTCGAAGAAGATGCCACAACCACACCATTGCATGTGTCTTCTCCTCTTAACCTAGCACCTACTACTCGCTCGCTTTCGAATTTTAAAGAGAACTTGCCTAAGTTCTCAGGAAATAACATTGTCAGTACTAATGAACACCTAGTGGCATTTTCGAATGCTTGTCATAATATAGGGGCTAACGACAACGACACTTGCATGCACTTGTTCGTCAATTCCTTGGAAGGAAAGGCTGCGATCGACTTTTTTGACCTTCCTCCTAAGATCCTGTCCACTTGGGAGGAGTTAATTTACTGGTTCCAATCCACTTATGGGCAATCCAAAAGCCCTGTTGAGAAGTTAAGAGAGTACAATAACGTCACTTACAAAGATGGTGAGACCATCAGGTCTTTTAACTTGTGTTTCACCAAGTTGTATAACCAAATCCCCGAACTTATCCTCCCTCAAAACCAAGCCACCTTCATGCATTACTACAATGCATTGCCTTATCCTTATCATCGCAGGCTTGAAGAAAATGCCATTGATAATATCAGTTCCGCTCTGCACACTTGCTCAAAGTATGAGGAACAACTTGAATGAACTAGCCTACCCCGGGGAGAATCAGTTAGACAAACATATATGTCCTCTCTCTTACAGCTGGTACAAGATATGAACAATCGTATGATAGCTTTTGAGAGGAAAGGTACTGTCAACCCTCTCACCCCTGGAGCTTCATCCTCTTCTTCCCCTCTTTTTAGAAGTCCGGTTGAAACTAATTTCCAGTTGAAGGCTATCCTACCTCGGAGTTGGTGTAAATTCTATGAGGAACATCACGAAGAAACCACATGTGAGGTAAGGAAGAGTGTCAGAGACAAGATCTTTGGTAAACGACCAGAAGCCACTATCGTTGTCCTAGATTTTGTCGATCCAGAAGATGGCATGGTCATCAACACTAGAAACAAAGCCTATGCCCCAAAAGGCAAATTTGACCCTCCTCGCAGTTCTTCTAACCTAAGCTCATCCTCAACCGTTGTTTCTCCCCAGGTTCCTAAAATTTTTGAAGGTCAAATAATCACTCCCTCTCCCCCCTCTTCCAAATACAATATCATGAATCAATTGGCCAACATTAAGGTAGGTGCAACCCTCTTAGACATGGTTTCCATCCCTGAACAACAGGTGCATCTGAAACAATTCATGAAAGGAAAAGATTTTGTTGCAGCCAATCTTTCTGAAGAAGGAGATGAAGAAGATTCTTCTGTAAATCCATGATCCCAATTTTTTGCTCTTTTCCTGCTTTACAACAATTTGATTTCTACTTTATGAGTCGAATTTTTTTTTCTGCTTCTGAATGGTTTTGTCTTTTACTGCTGCTATTTTAATTTCTTTGTTATCATTTCTATTGCAAATTTTGTCTTTATCATCTTTTAGTATTTGGTCAGGTTATATTGTTGGATCAATTCTACCACAGTAACACTCCTGCAAGGCATTGTTAGTCAATAACAATCAAGCTTGCACAACTACTATGATCTCTCCGCTGAAGGGCCCTTAAATTTGTTACATATTTCCACTGCTATCTTACGAGGAATTGGTTGTTTCCCGCTTCTTCTTGCCATTTCTTCATCCATCAAGATCTTAAGAGAAAAACTATAGGCTTCCTCTTTCAAGTTTAGATCTTATTCCAATCAAATGATTATGCATGCAGTGGTAAAACCCCGCATACTTAACACTTTTCATGAGTTATTCCCAAATTCCCGATCATCTTTCCATTAAATCCGCTCACTTCCCCCTGTTGCATAATCATTCAAGTCATGTCTTCTTTAGATTACTATTCTTGGTCTGTGAAACAACGAGTTCTGAGTTCTAATATATTAAAAACAAATTTCTCCGTGGAGTCGCCAGTTTCTTGACGATTGAAAACGTCAATGTAATTTTGCCCGCAAAGTGTTGCTAAGCCTATTATTATATAAGACTAAATAATTCTAGTAGGTGAGAACCCCTTGAATTTTTCAAGATTAGGTCTATTCATTGTCAATGTTATGATGATGTGCTACAATTTTTTACATGGCTGATGAGAATATGGTTTTCGTTGATATCAGTTAATTTTTGAGATGTTGTTCCTCCATGATACTACAACACACTATTCATTGATGGTATTTACTCTTCTCGCACATGTACAACAAAAATGTTAGTGAAAATTACATAAGGGTATTTTTAAGGGATAGAAAAATACTACATCCAATGCAAAAGAGACCTAGCTCTGCGATACTATATGCATGGAAATACTTGTTGATAGTGGTTAAGTCCTAGCTAACAAGAAATGGCTCTGAAATATTGTTAAGTTACATTTTATATGCATATAGTGGAAATTCTGGTGGCACATTTGGCAAGGTGATAATGCATTGCTTAATGGAATCAATAGCTGATATATATATGTTATAACGTTGGTGGCTCATGGAAGTGATGGCTTGCATTTTTTATGGTGATTATGCTATGTTTCGGGTTGATGTCGATCACACTATTTGGTGATGATTCTATACATGATCATTTAGATTGTGTAGTGGTCAAGCAATTTATTTGAGTTATATCGAAAATGTAAACATAGGTGGCGCATTTGGAAATTGGTTGAATTATTATGTGGGCTTGGATTATGCACTGGTTGATTAATGGTGTTAATGGAAGGCTCATTAGCATGTATTGTGGAGTAAATAAGATGAGGGTGGAGGCGATTTGCATTTACTGCACGTCACTTTTATCGTTCTCGTTGGACACCACCCTAGTCAAACTATTGTTTGATCTTGTTGTTGTGTTCATGCTTCAAATTTTTAGCAGGGTGAAACCACTCGGCCACCCCTCATCTTAAGGATCTCGATTAACAAGTATGTCTCTTTTTGCCATTCTTGACTTCACTCTGGTTATGAAATGATTTCGGCTTAGTTGTGTGGGTTTTTGTTTTTCCAGAGTGTTGCGACTGTGTGGAATTTTGGACTTAAATGGAAAATAGATGGTTCAACTTTTATCAGTTAAGTTCGTTGGATTGTTAGTCTTCCTGGGTGATAGTTCCTTATTACCACTGCGTGTTGGTTGAAGTGTTTTTGGTTGGATTATTGTCTTCATGGTTATTGGGTTTAAGTAAGAACCCTATTTTCTTGTTTCGACCTTGACAAGGGACTGTCTCCCCTCCACAAGCACCACAACCCCTTGTGCGTACAATTTCGGCCTCGAAGTCTCACTGAAATTAGTTTCATTACTTCTGTGAGAGCTATTGTGCAAACCCTTAACCCTCTAGGCTAGGGTTGTAGAGGGAAACTCTCGCGCCTGTCAAGTGGTTTCCAGTTATTTTGGTATATTACCTTTGAGTATGGGCTCACCCGTGGGTCATATAGCCATCATGTTGGTATGGCTTCCCGTCACTGCCTCTATGATATTAGCATAAATCTTACACTTCTATTGAATTTTTAAGGTCACAGTCACCCACCTTATGCTAAGTAACTTAGTGTTTTTAATAGAAGGGCCTTTACCCTATGTCGATTGGGTGCCTGGTTATGTATAAGCTACCATGGCTTGTTTGGTTGGTTGTTCCTCTACCACAGTGGAAACTATTAGTTGGTATGCAGTCACTAATATTCACACTTTTGATGTTTCGGTTGATGGTTGGTATTGGTTACGAATTTTGGGGTTGCTCGCGCAGGTCGTGTTTTGTATAGGGTGTTTTGCAAAGTAAATTATTGGACTGGATATATCTATTGCATTTTCTATTGTTGGTTGAATAAACTTGAGTGTGCGCAGCTTGGTCAATCACGATTGGATAAATAAATAGCTCGACACGATTTATTGAGTTATATTGTGGTCATATGTTGTTGTGTGATTAGTGGAATAGTTGCACCATGAAGTCTTCTTAGTTGCACACCGTCTGTAGTATGGATGAATTGTTTCATGCTCAGTAATATCCACCAAGTTTTAAGCTCATTTTTTTATTGCAAATTGGCCATTGTTGACGACATGCGTATTGGTTATTTGGTTCGGTTTTAAGTCACATTGAGTTGTTTTGTTTTACAATGGCATGGTTACATTTCCTTGGATTTTTACCCCTGCATAGCCAGTGTCTAAATTATGGTTGTTTGGTTTTACAGTCAATTATCATTTCAGTCGTGGCATGTGAGGTTTTTGGTTATCTTGATTATTTTTTACACACACACACACACACACACATATATATATATGGGAACGAATATCGTTACAGACCTTGATCGGCTCTATTGCAGAAATAGTGACTTCATTATTATTTCGAAAATATGACTTTTAAAAACAGAGGGAAACGAATAGCAATGGTGGATGTTAACGGTACAGATTGAGTGTTGTTGTCGATTATTATAACATACATAATGTATGAATAAAAGGAACAGAACCTCCTACAAATTGTGTGAAATACTTATGTTTTGAAATGACACTGTGTTGGATATTAATGGACAGTGAAATTAAAACAAATGCATAAGAATTATTACTCAGTCCTTTGATTGTTGGTTGATGCATATTTTCCTTACTACAAAAAATGTTATGGACTTCTTGAGTAGTCTCATGAACAGTAAACATCTTTTCCCCCCCTCATTATCTCATTTTTCTGCTAATTATAAACCCCTCACATATCCTGTATTCATTTTGTTCACCCCTTGTTCTGATATTGATCACAACTAATGAAAATTATGTGTCAGAGTGGATAAAAGTGGTAGATTTATGTGTGGGCTGTAGTGAGGTTAATTGGTTTTCTTACAGTTGATTGTTGTTATCATTGAGCAGTGACCATATATTTTCCCTTTCATTATATCATATTTTCTCTAATTACAAATCCCTCCTCGACTTATTGATAGCATGGTTGAATGCCCATTATTTATATAATAGTGAGTATTATTCCTGAACATTTTTCCACCCCCCTTGCTCATTGATTAACATTAGAGCAATTTGTATGGATTGGATTGCATGAACCTGATACATTCTGAGCCAAATCTATTTCATATTTGTAAGGAGTTTTCCTGCATGGTTATTTAAATACTATTTGATAATTGTTAACATATGCAGGATAACTTTTTTCAGTCGGGGAAGCCATGGCCGAGGAAACAGAGGTAGAGGTAGCTAGAACTGAGGCCCAAGGAGACCTAGGTTCTCAATACATTTTGATGTTGATTCTGAAGAGCTGGGCCAATTGTTCCATGCTATATTATTTAATTGGATTGGACATGTTATAGTCCAACTGAGGCCTGAAAGACCCCCCTTCCAAGCCCCTCAAGCCCCCGGTATACTTGTGCCTCCTCATGTCTCTTTACAGCCTGAAGTTCCATAAAATGATGGGTGGCAGGAGATTGTCCACCCAACAGTCTCCCAACACCGTGGCTGGCCAAACTTATCCTTGCATGCTCCTCCACCTTTAAACCCCATTTTCCAAGATGCCCCTAACCATTCTCCAATGCAATATTCCCATGCCAACAAGATATTGAAGACTGAAGCCCTCCATGCACTAGATAAAGGAAAAGCCATCGTTGCCCCTTCCTCACCCTCTGATGATTCTGACAAATCCATGTCTTCATAGATGCATCTGAGGGATGATTGTTCCCATGTGATTAGTGAGATAAATCCTAAATTCTCTCCCCAGATCAAGGCAATTTCAGGGAAGTTAGGAGGTGGCAGTAGCAACCAAGGAAGGGTTGCTTCACATATTAGAAAATATGGTTTTTAATTTTTATGTTATTATTTTTTATGATAGTGGACTCCATGGATTTTGGGACAACATGTTTTATTTTGAACAATGTGTCTTATTTTGGATACATGAGTATTAATTTGAAATGTTTCCAAGTTTTATGAGCTAAAATGGTCAAGGGAAAATATGTTTTGAAGGGATACACAAGGGGTGTGTTTGCTTAAAAAAATGGATTATGTTATGATGTGATGATTGTTACCACTAAGGGAATCACAAGAGGGTCCCACCTTTTAGTTATTATTTACTTATGAACCTATTATGATTATTAATTCTGCCCCCCCCCCGCTTCCTTAACTAAAGTTAGTTAAGGTCTTATCTTAGCTTAACTAATAAGTTAGTTCAACTACTCTAACCAATTCTAAAATGTTAAAAGTTGAACTAAGGGGAGGAACAATAGGAGAATAGAAGTACAAAGCATGTTAAGGTTTTCTCTTTGAGTTTTGTTGAGATAGTTCATCTTTCATTCATTCACATATTCATCATAGGCTAATTCTCTTTTGTGATAGCAGGGTATTATTGTAGACAACAATATTCAAGGTTGAATCAAATCATTGAGACACTTGTTCTTCAGAGGTGTTGATCTATCTTTGATAGTCTGTGTAGGATTGTCTGTTTGTAAATTAAATTTCATGAATAATAAAGGCTATTGTGCATATTCGAGTGGGCAACAATATGTGGCAAGTTGATCCAGTTTTGGTTTTCTGTCAGGGATCCTTTTGTATGTTCCATCGGGGATTTCTAAGTTTGACTTTGGTCCAAGATTTCTGTGTGAAGTTTTGTAAAGACAATGACTATTTGGTGAACTGGAATGAAATAAAGGATTGGTTTATGTCTCATCAATCTTGATTATGATCTTGGCGTATTTCTTTTGTTCTTATATTTATTTTTAGCAACTGATATTTTCAGAAAAATACATAAAAAGTGAATTTCCAGCAAGCTTTTGTTGATAGAAATATAGCCTAAGCACTTGTAATTAATACTTGTGAGTTGGGATACGTATTTTTGTTGGCTATAAACATAGGGTGATATTCCCGTCTACTTTACTTTAGCCAAGTAGAGTTTGAAAATGCTTGAGTAAGATCAATTCATATCTTGATGTTCCACGTACCACCAGAAATGGAATGACATGTAATATCCAAATAGAATAGTCTTACCTTCAAATATATTAAAAATCATACCATTATACATCAAACAAACCTAGGTCCATTACCCAAACCTTTGTGATACTGAAATTCACTACCATACTTTCTTCAAGGGTTGACATTAATGACAACCAACCAAAATAATCAACAATCTCCCCCTTTGGCATTGATGGAAACTCTATGACGCAATATTGAAGTCATATCACTCATGATCCCCTTGTGACCATCGCTCCCCCTGGAACGATGCATTTGTGTTCTTTCTCCAAGCAATTACCTTTTCATCTGATAAATCTCTCCCCCTTTGTCATCAATGGCAAATGTATCTTTCCATCCAAGGTTGTTTCCCCTTACTGGACTCTTCCTGAAACTGATATCCTAACCTGAATTGTCCTCTTTATGGTGATTAATCATGTAAATCTAAGACATATAAGATAAGCATTCAAAAGCATTCATTTTGGAGTAGAAATTACTCTGAGTCTCTGGAGAAGATACTCAAAGGCTTCCCTTGGAAGTGGTTTTGTAAAGATGTATGCCACTTGTTCTTTTGTGCCCACATATTCAAATCTGATGTTATTCTTTGCAACCTGTTCCCGTAGAAAGTGATACTTTATTGGAATGTGGTTCGTATTGGAGTGCATCATCAGGTTCTTTGAGATACTGATGGCGCTTGTATTATCACAATAGATTGGAATGGGTTCTTCATACTCAACCTGTATATCTATAAAAGTTTATTTCATCCATAGAACCCGAGTACAACATCTTGTTGCTGCAATATACTCTGCTTCGGTTGTAGATAAATATATTGATGATTTTTTCTTTCTTAGCCAAGATACTAAACATTCACCCAAGTAGAATGTTTATCCACTAGTGCTTCATCAGTCATCAATGCAACCTGCCCAATCTGCATTTGTGTAGGCAATAAGTGATAGATCCTTTCCTTTTGGATACATAATCCAAATTCTTATGTTCCTTTGAGATATCTAAAAATCCACTTCACTGCTAAGACATGTAATTCCTTTGCTGCTACTTGAAATCGTGCCACTTGTCCAACTTCCCGCATTACATCTGGTTTGGATGTTGTCACATATAGTAAGCTACCAATCATTGACCTGTATTGCCTCTGCTCTGTAGACTTTGAATCATCATATTTTCTCAAGTTTATGGCTTAACCTGTCATCAGTGCTTCCAAAAATAATATCATCAACATAAACTTCAATTAATAAAATACTATCTTGAGTTACCTTGATGTAGAGGTTGTTGTCTGCACTTCCTCTTTTGAACCCTAGATGTTGTAGATATTTATCAACTCTAGAGTACCATGCTCTAGGAGCTTGTTTTAGACCATACAAGGCCTTCTTCAATTTACACACTTAATCTTCATTCTCTGACAACTGAAATCCTTCTAGTTGTTCAATGTAGACTTCTTCTTCAAGTTCCCCATTCAGAAAAGTTGATTTCATGTCCATCTGATACACTTTAATATTCTTGGAGGATGCATAAGCTAAAAGAAATCAGATTGCTTCCATTCTGGCAACTGGGGAAAATATCTCTTCAAATTCGATTCCTTCAACTTGTGCATATCCTTTACATACCAATCTAGCCTTGTTCCTTGTAACATGTCCATGTTCATTCAATTTATTTTTGAAAACCCACTTTGTGCCAATCACATTCTTATTCTTTGGTCTTGGAACCAATTCCCAAGTGTCATTCTTCTTTATTTGATCCAATTCTTCATCTATGGCCGTATTCCAAAATTCATCCTTGCTGGCCTCTTAAAAACTACTTGGTTCAATCGTAGATAAGAGTGCTATGTGCATTTGTTCTGGTGAACAGATTCTTCTTCTAGTCTGAACTCCTGCATCTTTGTTTCCAATAATTTGATTGGAAGGATGATTCTTTTGTACTCATTTTTTAGATGTATTTGGAGGCACTTGTTGAACTTGCTCTTCTACTTCTGTATGATCCTCTTCATCTCCCCCTTCTACTTCTTCTTCATCTTTTGTTTCTTCTTCGTAAATTTGTTCCATCGATTCATTTTCTTCTTCCTTTAATTCTCATCCACTTGTTTCATCAATTGTTACATTGATGCTTTCCACAACTTTGTTTAACCTCAGATTGTAACACTTGTATGATTTCCTTGTACTTGAGTAACCAACAAGTACTCATTTTTCCACACGAGAGTCAAACTTTCCCATTCTTTTATCTTCTCTTTTGATGTAGCATTTTCTTCCAAATATTATGAAGTGTTTCACATTTTTTGGTCTTCCTTTCCATAGCTCGTAGGGAGTTTTTTCATTGTTGTTTCTAAGCATTAGTTTGTTGAATGTGAACTGTTGTAATCATTGCATGTGTCCAAAAAATATCTGTCAATTTGGAATCCATTAGCATTGTTCGAACCATTTCATGTGTAATTAACATCCATAATGTTCATTTGTCTCTGAACCACTCTCTAAACCAATCTATGAATCCATGCTCTAGTCCATTGTCATATATCTATCCAAACCTACTAAGTGTTCTTACAAATCCATCTTTGTCCATACTGTCCAAATTATACTGCACAATTGTCCATAATGTTGACCCATTTATTACTATACTAGCATTAAGTCTTCACTACTACAACTATTAAATTATACTTCTACTAACTGACTGCTTTGGATCTGTCTACTCAAACTCTGCAAGCTTCTCGAATGATGGTTATTTGGTCTGTCACAGCTATTGCATGGACTCCCTTGTCTAATATTCATGTTACCTATAGGAGTATCTAAGCTAGATGGCTCAGAACAATTCCTACTCTGATGTGTATTCATCATCATCTTCATTGGTAGACTCATCATCTCTCTAAGCTCTGACTTCTTTCTTTCTATTTGTGGATTCATCTTTCATTACAATTCCTGAAAGTACAATCTCTTGAACACGTTCCTTATTTACTTGTCCTTCTTTTCTTTCAATTATTTTCCAAACCTTTTTGTATCTGGCATCTTTCTTTTTCTCTGTAGAATTTTCTTCATCTCGTTTTATTGTCAATCTTGCAATCTTTGGGACCTAATATTTGTTCACTCGTTGTTCGTGTTTTCTTATCCATACTTTCTTATATTTGATACCAATGTTCTCTTTCATGGAAGTATCGATCATGCTTCTACAATCACTAGCTATGTGTCCATAGTTATGACATTTGTAACATTCAATGTTATGTGGGGCCACATAGGCATTTCTTGCTTGAACATTTTTATAATCCCTGCAATATGCAACCTTATGTCCAAAATTAGTACAATAAAAAAAATGACCATAAAATAAATCTGCATACATGGGAGTGAATGATCTTCTTTGTGGTGTAGTCCTTCTAAATTTATGTTTTGACTGAACATGATCATCATTGAATATTCTTTGTGGCTTGAACATGGATGGTCTTCTTGAAGATGTATCTTTAATAGTTTTCTTAGATTCCGGTTGACCATGATTCCTTCCTTTGAGTACTTCTACATAACTCTTTATATTTTCTTCATTCTTATTTTCTAGCAACCTAGAGTGTTTCTCTTCATTCTCTATAACTGATGTGGATGTTTATATCTCTTCAACGTTCTTGTTGAGTTTGACAATTTTACTTCTCAATGTGACAACTTCTTCTTCAAGCTTCTCAACCTCTTCTTCTTTCTTCATTATCTGAGACTTCATGACTTATTCTATTATTTTCGCTTCTTCAAGATGGATTTTTAATGTGATTTTTTCTTCTTCAAGTCCTTTCTCTTCTTGACCAAACTCTACCTCAAGCTGGTTTAGATCGTTAGTTCTTTCCTTAAGATGATATGTCAATATTTTTTTTTCTCATTTCTACTTATTCCTTTTGTGCTAATATGTTGGCTTCCAAATACTACTTTTAATCTTTAAGATTTTCTTCGATCATTCTGGTTGCTTCTAGCTGAGATCTTAAGTTCTTGATGACCTGTTGGGCTTCTTCAAAAATGTGAGCACTTTCCTTTTGTTTCCTCAATTCTTTCTTAAGTGACTTGTTTTCTTCTCTTTCTTTTCTTAGTTCATCTAAATCACTGTTCAATTCTTCTTCATAATTGTCTTCTTTTTCAATTAGTTTTTTTGTCTCATTTCCTTCATGGCATTCTATTTCAAGATGTTCGCGTTTTTCAAAATTAAAGCAAAACAACATACCTCTGTTGATTATGTACTCTTCATCTTCTGAATCTGTTTGACATGGTGAACATATTTCTTCTTGATCTATACATGCATCTTCTTTGAAATTTTTTGAATATTTGATGGGTGAAGAATATATATCATGTAACTTATCCCAAAGTTATTTGGTTGATGAACATTTACCAACCTTTTCTCTTACCGGATTAGGTAATCCTTCCCAGAAGAAATCCATTTTTATTTTGTAATTCTTCTTCAATTCCTTCTTGGTTGCAGTCTTTGCCTTTTTTGAACTATCATATCATGTAACGAGTGATAGCCAAATATAATACCCATGTGTCTATAAAAATATGTTCTTCCTTCCACTCCATATCTCGTACTTTAAACCATTTTGTCCATTAAACAATGGTACTCCATTCTCATAATAATCCATGATCTCCTTCCAGTGGTTAAATTGTTTCCTGAAGGAACCTGCTCTGATACCAATTGTTGGATTACTGAGAGAGGGGGAAAATCAGTAATAGAGCAATTTAATCATTTTTAACCATAAAATTCAAGTGTTATATCAATGTAGCATTATCATCCAATAGTTCCAGAGTAAATAAACAATGAACAAATGAGCAATCATACACATACACAGTGCACCAGTGTTTTTACATGGAAACCCAAAGTAGGAGAAAACCACTGAGTTATCTTTCTTATATGTATTTAAGAATTACATTTATTGGAAGCACCAAATTCCTTTGTTTTCTAGCTACAACTAGAAAGAGGCTCCAACCCCCTATTTTCTCAGGCTACAACCTAAAGGAAGCTCCAACTCCCCAATTCTCTGGCTACAACCAGAAGGAGGCTACAACCCCCATATGTTCTTCGGCTACAACCGGAAGGTGGCTACAACCACCTGTCATTTCCCCGTCCAACCTCCCTGACGTAGAAGTAGAATGATGGAACCATTGTCATATTATCACTGTGAGATATATTGTTGTAAACATGTACCAATCAACCTCCACCAATTAACCTGTAACAACCTGTAACAACTTGTACCAATAACTTGTGCCAACATGTACCATACATAAACATATACATAAACCTATATCATAAACAAATGCATCAACCATGCACCAAACCTGTACAAATAATATGTCACAATAACCTGTCCAAACAACATGTAATCAACCTGTACCATAAACAAGTGCATCAACCATGCACCAACCTGTACCATCAGTGAGTGCATCAACCATGCACCAAATATGTACCAATCATGTATCAAATACACATAAACTATGACTCATCAAGATGTACCAACATCATCAACTATACACCTCATGTATGTGCCAACTCATCAACTACT
>CBVK0100043478.1:0-13906 GCA_900067695.1 Picea abies | reverse complement strand
CTATACACCTCATGTATGTGCCAACTCATCAACTACTTGTCTCAACCATGCACCCAACATGTACCTCAACCAAATCCCTCATCAATTTCATCATCCAAATTTGATTTGTAACCCTGTAATAGACCTGGTGTATATGATCACATACCTACAAACCTTCCTTAACGTTAACAACAAGAGACTAGAATTTTCATCAAACTTTACTTTAGTCTCACGTGACTAATTTTGGATTAGTCAATAACCCTAACTTGAAATAATCATAACTATGTACCTATAATGAATAAAGATCTTAAAATAGTAAAAAATGTTCTTCAGTGTCTTTTATGCAATTCCTCCAGGTTTCACTACTTGGAACCTCTCAAAAAAGGAGTTATAGAAAATATGGCATACCTTAATTGAATTATGGATTATTCTAGAGAGAGAACTTATAGAGTGTGCCCTACATAGAATATTTGTTGTATGGATCTGAAAATGGTACACATAATACTACAGACTGTACTATAACCAATACATTTTTTCTTACCGAATTTGGATCTGTTATGAAGAAGTTATGACGTTTTTACTCCAAACACTTGTTTTAGACTAGTTTTAGGACTAGCCACAAACCTTATTTTGCATGGAGTGTAACTCCAAAAATACAATGACCCACAAGCTGAAATTTTTATCACAGATACTTGGATATGTTTCATCAACAGCCTCCAGATTTCGCAGTCTGAATCATTATAGAAAAACATTTATTGCGAAAATGGTGAGATGACATGTAAATAACATACCTTAGAAAGCATCATGAAAAGAATTTAGCATCCCTTGAATTTCGGCCTTCTTTACTTCAGCTTCCCTCTGAAATTCACCTTAGATATTATTTGGTTAGCTCAATCACTTGTAGATATTCAATATAATCAAGTGTAATTAAAATGATAGACCCTTTCCTCTTATTTATACTTTTATGTAGCTTCCTCAAGGGGTTACCTTCTAACCATCTTAAACCACTTTCCTTATTTTAGGGCTAACCCACTTCTAACCTTTCCTTATTTTAGGGCTAACCCACTTCTAACCACTTGTCCACTTAGTAATTTCTACATTAAATTTATTATTTAAATAATTTCTTTTGTATCCTCTTTGACTTATATTACACTCATCACTTCACTTTATTATTTAAATAATTTATTCTTTGCAACCACTTTGACTACTTTGACCTTTTGGGGCTTCTAGATGACTCATGAGGGTTCTCCAACTTCACATGGACATAACTCTCTAACCATGAGGAGTTATGTGACATTCCACATACCAAAAGAAATGGAATGACATGTATTATCCATCTAGAAAAATCTTATTTAAATAATTTCTTCTTTGCAACCACTTTGACCACTTTGACCTTTTGGGGCTTCTAGATGACTCATGAGGGTTCTCCAACTTCACATGGCCATAACTCTCTAACCGTGAGGATTTATGTGATGTTCCACATACCACCAAAAATGGCATGACATGTACTATCCATCTAGAATAGTCTTATGTTCAAATATATTAAAAATAATACCATTATACATCAAACAAACTTGGGTCCATTACCCAAACCTTTGTGCTACCGAAATTCACTACTGGACTTTCTTCAAGGGTTGACATCAATAATAACCAACCCAAATAATCAACAGACTCACCTACCCTTTTCAAGAAACTTTCTTTCCCACCTCTTCTTGTGTTTTCCCCTCACGATGGCCAACACTCACAACCAAGACCTTGAAAACTGCATCACTACCCACATAGAGTCCAAAATGGGATAAATGAAAGAGTAATTGAAGAAGGGAATCAATTCCCACCTTGCCAGCCAACTTGCATCCCACCTGGATTCCCAGCTTGACTCATTTGTTTCCAAGGTCCTGGAAAAACTACCAATTTCTAGAATCCATTCCTTCTCTAACCAACCTTCTAACCTCGAAGATACAACTTCCTCCAATTCCTAGCAGTTTCATTCCAACCCTTTTCATCATGATCTGCATCTTCCACAAGTGGAGGTGAACAAATTTGATGGCTCAAATCCCATGGGTTAGGTCACTCAAATGGAACATTACTTATCCTTGCATGACATCATTGATGACTTGGCCAAACTTCATTACGGTGTCCTCTATTTCGATTCTAAATGTTGGAAATGGTGGCAATGGCATCAAAAATCACATAAAGGATATGTGGCTTGGACACAATTAGCAGTTGAAATTTATGAGTTCTTTGACACTGACACACACCCCCTGGGTAGTTTGACCAAATTAAAATAATCAGGTACCTTGGAAGATTTTATCACTGCATTTGAGAAATTAGCTTTCCGACCAAAGGGCATGTCTAATAATTTTTTCTCATAATGCTTTATCAGTGGCCTCAAGGATGAAATTAGGGCCCAAGTCCTCATAACTTACCCCAAGAGTTGGTTGAAAGCTCCTCAATGTGCCAAGGAAGCACAATGGGTTTCTTTGTCCCAACACCGCAAACCTAATTTCCCTTTTCTCCCTCGCCCACCCACTCATGCCCCTCATCCCACCCATCTCAATATCCAAAAATTAACCCAGGCAGAAATGGTTGAACGCCAGCTCAAGGGTCTTTGTTATAATTGTGATGAAAAATATTTTATGGGGCACAAGTGTAAGGAACATAATTTGTTTATGTCCATCTTTCAGGATGTTTCTGAGAAAGAGGTCAATGATTCTTCTACAACATAGCTACCTAAGCCACCTTCTCTCACTCCTCCATCCGATCCACCAGAAGTTGAATTGTTCATTTCATTGAATGCACTCACTATCTTCTCTTCTTCCCAAACCCTCAAGATAATTAGCTACATTAAAAATAGGAAGGTCATCATCCTAATTGAAAGTGGTAGCACTCATAATTTTATTCATCATCGCATTACTCAAGAAATCCATTTATATCTCCATGTAGGCAACAATTTTCAAATCATGATTTCCAATGGAGGTTCCATGAAATGTGGGGGGCATTGTGAAAATGTGTGTCTCCAAATTGGGCAGTACAACCTAAAATATCATATGTTCGCTATCGACATGGGTGGTTGCGACATTGTGTTAGGTGTGGAATGGTTACGCACTCTCGGTCCCATCCTCATGGATTTTAAGGAATTAACCATGAAATCTCAATAGAACGACCATCAATATAAGTTTCAAGGCATCACAGCAGGCTCCCCTGAGATCATCAGTTCCCATCGAATGGAAAATCTCCTCAAAAAAGGCCATTCAAGAATTATTACCCAACTCCATGCCATCCAAGCAGTTGAGACACCATTTGTGCATCCTGACCTACATTCTATACTCTCCAAACACCAAACTATTTTTTTTACGCCCCCATGGCCTTCACCCTTCCCACGGTATTCATGATCATTCCATTCCTCTAGTTTCAGGCAGTATTCCTCCCAATGTTTTCCTGTATCGTCATAAATTTTCCCAAAAGAATGAAATTGAGAAAATTGTTCAAGAATTGCTTGAAGCGAGTGTCATTCACCATAGTACCAGCCCCTATTCTTCACCTACGTTCATGGTCCTCAAGAAATAAGACATGTGTCCTGAGTTTCATGCTCAACAAACTCACCATCAAAAATACAAGTTTCCCATTCCTATCATTGATGATCTATTGGATGAATTGAGTGGTGCTCAATATTTTACTAAACTTGATCTTCATTCCGGCTATACCACGAGATACATATGAAAGAGGTTAACATTCCCAAGACGACATTTTGAACTCATGAGGGACACTATGAGTTCTTGGTCATGTCGCGTTGGCCTATGTAATGCCCCCTCCACTTTCCAAAGTATCATGAATCATGTGTTCTGTCTTTTTCTTCGTCATTTTGTCTTAGTTTTCTTTGATGATATTCTCATCTATAATAAAACATGGATAGCCCATCTTTCCCATGTGGATCAAGTTCTCAATCTCCTTTCTTAGCACCAAATTTTCCTCAAACAATCTAAATGTGCCTTTGGCACCTCTGAAGTGGAGTATTTGGGTCATATTTTCAGCAAGGATGGTGTAAGGGTGGATACTAAGAAAATTGAAGCTATGTCGGATTGGCCTCGCCCCAAAAATCTCAATATCTTGTGTGGTTTTTTGGGTTTAACATGCTATTATCACAAATTTGTTAAGAATTGGGGGAAAATTGCAGCACCTCTCACTGTTCTCCTTGAAAAGAATGATTTCAATTGGACTCCAACAACTGATCGATCCTTCCATGCTTTGAAAGAGGTTATGTGCACCACTCCTATCATATCCCTTCCCGACTTCAAGAAGACTTTTTCTTGGAATGTGATGCTTCAAGGAAAGGAATTGGAGCAGTTATCATGCAAGAAGGATGGTCGATGGCCTTCACTAGAAAACAATTTTCAGAGAGCCATTTGGGACAATAAATCTATAAAAATGAAATATTGGTTATTATACATGTCGTGGATCTCTGGCGTCCTTATCACCAGAGCCTCAAGCATTTTCTGGAACAAAAAATTTCCTCCCCATAGCAAAAAAAATGGGTGACTATGAGATCATTTACAAGAAGGGAAAATAAAATGTGTTTGATGATGATCTTTCCCAAAAGTATGAAGACGAAGGGTCCCTTTTTTCTCTCTCCTTTCTTGTACCAAATTGGCTCCAAGCTATTCTCCAGGAATCACTGCAAGACCCCAAAATTTATGGCCTTATCCAACAGTTTCAAGACAATTCTCCAATTTCTCTAGGGTACTCTTGGCATAATAACGAGCTTCGCTACAAAGTTCATTTTTATCTAAGAAAATAGTTGCAACTTAAATCTACAGTGATTTTGGAGCTTCATGCTCCCCCCACAGTTGGGCATTCAAGGTTCACCAAAACCTATGAAAGGGTCAAACATTCTTTTTTCTAGGATGGTATGAAAAAAGGCATTTGCACCTTTGTGGTTGAATGTGATGTCTATCAACGGAATAAGGGAGAAATAGTCAAGACTGCGGGAACCCTACAACCGCTCCCGATTCCGTTGGATATTTGGTAGGATATTTCTATGGAATTCATTGTTGGATTACCTAAACCAAGAAACAAATCAATCATCATGGTGGTAGTTGATCGTCTTTCCAAATATACCCATTTCAATTCTCTCCAGCACCCATTCACAACACCCATAGTGGCTCAAATTTTCATGGATAATATCTTCAAGCTTCATGGCATGCCTCATTCTATTGTCTGTGACCGATATCCCACTTTTACCAACAATTTTTGGAAAGAATTGTCCTGTCTCCAGGGCACCGAATTACATCTCATCACCGCCTATCATCCCCATACTAATGGCCAAACAAAAGTTTTCAACAAGTGTTTGGAAACCTATTTGAGGTGTTTTTCACCTGACCGGAAAAATTAGTGGGATCAATGGTTACCTCTAGCTGAATGGTGGTAGAACATCTCTTACCATACAACTACTCGCATGACTCCTTTTGAAGAAGTATATGGACAACATGCACCACCATTCCTCTCCTACATGCCATGTGTATCGAAGGTTCATGACGTTGAAAAAAATCTTACAGTTCGTGAGGCTATTCTTTGCACCCTCAAAAAAAATTTGGTCATGGCTGAGAATTGCATGAAGCAACAAGATGATCAAGGTCATTCTGAACAATAATTTGTTGAAGGGGACTAGGTGTTTGCAACCCTATAAGTAGACTTCACTCAAAGATAACCATTGTCAGAAACTTGCTCCCAAATTTTATGGTCCTTATACAATTCTCAAGGAAGTGGGGAAGGTGGGTTACCCGTTAGCTTTTCCCAGTCATTCTAAGATCCATTATGTTTTTCATGTCTCATGCTTAAATAAGGTGATTGGTACTAAGTGCCAAACTCAAACTAGTCTCCTTGAGTTGGATGAAGAAGGTTCCATTTGGTTGTAGCCACAAGAAGTCTTGGACCAGCACAAGCGTCGTTTCTATTAGTGCACCATCAAGGAAGTGTTAATGTAGTGGAAAGATACAACTTCAAAAGATGCCACTTGGGAGTCGACCACCATTCTGCAATAACTTCCTCATCTCAAGCCTTGAGGACAAGGATCTTTTTTAAGAGGGAGGGCATGTTAGGGACCTAACCTCCCTAATCCATTACGTAGATAGAATAATATATTTTCGTGTAATAAAGGACAACATTAGTTGTTTTTTTGTAAGTGAGTTTAAGATCCTGTATTACTAAAAGAGGGTTATAGTACAAAAAAGGGGAACTCCCTGGTCTGCCAAGAATGAAACCAGGCCAGAGGTTCCCGAGTTGCGATTTCTGAAAAAAGAAAAAGGTATGACATAACTGCCACCATTGGAAACCAGCCCAGTCCTACCATATCTAGTTTTTGACAAGATAATCACAACAGACATGAAAAAGAGAAACAGAAAATAAATGGACGCGGGACTGACCCGACTAACTTGCCAATCGACTAACCAGACACTAGTCTAGGATGATGATATGATTCTTTCCTTCATTAGCCTGGCTCTTGTTCTCCTCCTTTTGGGAGACCATGTGAGTCTTTCTAATGTGTGTTGGCGCTCCATTCGCGTCGGCTAGCATGATGGATGTAGCACAAGTAGAGGTGGAATTGAGCAGCCAACCACTCAATCTTGGCTTGCTGGTTATTTTCTACCTCAGTTAGTAGTTTAGTAATGGTTTCCAAACTACTGAGGCATCTCAGGATTTCGGTCAACAGTTTCGTGTGTTCCTTGTTGTTCTCTCGTCTGGCATCCTCCCTTTCTGAGCTCACTTTCCCAATCAACATATTTTTTTTCCACGCCATCTCCACCATTTTGTGGTATAGGGTTTCCCTGGGTGGTGTGGTTCTTGGGTCAATTACCCAATCCATTTTCTGAGTTAGAGCATCCCAAGTTTTTCCCTTGCGATTTCTTTGGATTTCCTTTTCTAGACGGTTAATGGTGCCTTTCCTTTCGATGCAACCAAGGTGT
Organism: Picea abies; assembly: GCA_900067695.1. Taxonomy (NCBI): domain Eukaryota; kingdom Viridiplantae; phylum Streptophyta; class Pinopsida; order Pinales; family Pinaceae; genus Picea; species Picea abies. The sequence continues at coordinate 6,968 of CBVK0100043478.1, read as the reverse complement.
GAAAGGTACCCTCAGCATATTTGGCCGCCTGCTCCATCCTGGACACCCTCCGGGGATTTTTCTGAGTTCCCTTCCCCAGGGGGTTCCTTTTGTTGTGTGTCCGCTTCATTCACACCATCCTATCTAGCCTATGGAAGCTCCTTTGCTGGATTCTCAGCTTGTTTCCTGCCCTTGTGTCTGTGGCTTTTCCTGTTGTTGCGCTCTTCCATTTACAACTATTTCTGTTGTTTCTTCTCTTATCGAGATTTCCTTGTTGCGGGCTCGTCCTTCCAAATATGGTCTGTCCGTAGAAGTGAACCTTCCCGTCCTTTTTCCCCGTCACGATACGTATGCTCATGATTACTCCACCGTTATCCTTGTACGGGCCCTTGCCCCTTCTTACGTTATATCCTTCTGAGCCTCTCCCCATACTTGTTCTTTGGCATGGTGGGTCAATACTAGTTTGTGTCAATCCCTCTTGCCTTACGTCATTCATCGCCTGTTTTTTTTCATCGATACTTTCCCGCGGTCTTTCCCCACAAATATTATTGTTGACACAACCTTGTTGTCGTACCCTCTCTTGTTGCATAATCTCATCTTGCATTGTTATTGGTGGTCGAGTGTTGGGAAGTCATTTCATGCCTGGGTTTTTCGAGCCGTCCCCTAGGCCTTTCGTTGTCCTCCTTGATGTGACCTTTCTTGATTAAGTTATTGTCACAATATTTTGTCACTAGTTGGAGGCATTCCATTCTGAATTGTCCTTCAGGGATGTTGTTCCAGGTAGTGTCTAGTTCTGGTCCTTCCTTGCTAACCCCTCATTAGCAATTTTGTCTGTCAGGCCATTTGTTGACCTGAGCACCCAGCGCAACTCCATTGTGTTAATCGTTTGCAGATGCTCCTAGATTTTTTGTAGGGAGTGTTTCAAGCGCAAGTATCTCTGTACTTTTCCCACTCTGGTGCCATTTTGGAGTTTCTTCACCATGTTGATGACCAGGTGGAGTCACCTTCACGATAGTGTTGGTCATCCTTTCGCGGCTTAGAATTTTGAGACCAAGTTCCAAGGCTCCAAATTCCGTTGCGTTGATGGTTGAGTTCCCCATACTCCCAACGTATAGCCAGATTATGTTTCCACCACTATCTCTTATCACCCCTCCCATCCCTATCATTCTTGGGTTTGCTTTTGTCGCCCCGTCAAATTTAACTTGAGGAACCCTGCTAGAGGTGGTGTCCAGTTGCGCTCTCTTGATTGGAGTTGTGGTGGCCGTCCTACCCATGTGTTGTTGCAGCCATCTTTTAGGTGAACCACTTCTAGGATGCGGGATTCCTAGCATGTGGGTTGTGTTTTTCCAGTCTGGAAGTTGCGGCTCTGCACCCTTTCTCGTATTTGAGATATTATTGCTTTCTTGAGTTTCCCTTCTAAAAGGCTTTCATTCCTGAAGATGCATCAGTTCCTTTCTTCCCATATTTCCCATATGATCATCCTTGGCATGAGATTCCAACAGAGTTTCACCAGTTCATTTTTCCTATAACTCTCATTCCAGTTATTGACGATTGCATTGATGTTACCTTGGGTCCTATTGGACTAGTGAAAGATGCTTGATGCCCAATCCCAGATCTCTGATGTATAATTACATTCATAGAGGAGGTGATTAGTTGTTTCTTCCTTTGCTTTACAGAGGTGGCATCATGATGGGCCTATGAAACCCCTTTTCCTAAGGTTTTCCCAGGTTAGAATTTGGTTGCAAAGTACTAACCACTTGAATATTTTGATTTTTGGCCATTGGGGGTCGTCCCATATCTTTCCCCACTGTTGTGCCAGATCTTCTTGGTCCTGGGCCATGATGTAATTTTGATCTTCTTTTAAGTTGAATTCTCAACCATTTTTCCTGCCCCATCTTAGTTGGTCCCCTTCTTCTGAGACTACAATTTTCCTTTTCCCCAATTCCTCCTCCACCTCTTTCTCTATTGTTGCGATCCGATCTCTATTTTTTGGATTGAGTTTGTCCCAGATCCTCCATCTGTCGCGATCATTTTCTTGTTTCCAGTAGTCATGGACTTTGATTTTTCCTTGCACTGTCATCTCCTGTTTGAGTTCCTCCCTATCCAGATTTTCCATTTTGGGTTCCTTTTGCCATGCGTCCTCCCAGAATTTGGTTGTTTTACCATTGCTCAATTCCAAGAAGTTGTTTTTCTTGATCCAGGTTTTGTTGTGCCAGGCTAGATTCCAGATGGTTGATCCCTCCGTGGTGCCCATAAAGCAAATTTGATCCTGGTCATTGACGTTCGGGGCATACTTGGCCTTCCAAAGGGCTGCCCACGGTGTTGCCTTTTCTTTGACCCATCTCCACCAGAGTTTCTCCCCGTAGGATTTGTTGGTTACTTGTGGGTCTTGTAAGCCCAGGCCTCCTTTGCATTTGGGTTTGCAAACCTTTTCCCAAGCCACAAGGGCCCATTTTTTATTACTTTTTTCTCCTCTCCATAGGAAGTCCCTTTGGATGGCTCTTATTTTTTGGAGTATTCCTTTGGGCGCGGGGAACACTGACATCATATAGGTCAGAATTGCTTGCAGAACCACTTTGGTCTGAATAAGTCTCCCCGCTAGGTTGAGGGATCTATAAGTCCAATTTTTCACCCTCTCTTGTAGTTTGTTGATCACTCCTTCCCATGTTTCCATTTTGCATGCTCTGTCTGTTAAGGGGATTCCCAAGTATTTCGTTGGGAGCATTTTGCATTCAAACCCCAAAATATTTGCCAGGTTTCTTTGAATTGCAGGGTTGGTATTGAAGAAGTAGATCATGGATTTAGAGTGATTGATCTTCGCACCCGAGGCTTCCCCAAACTCTTCTAATATTATTTTATAGGCTTTCGCTTCCTTGACTTTGGGTGTACCATGGAGTAAGGTGTCATCAACAAACTATTGGTGCATGGAGGTAGGGCAGTTTTCGAAAGGTTTGATGTCTGTTATTTCTCCTACTATACTTGCGCTTTTTATGCTTCTACTAAGCCCTTCCATCATCAGAATGAACAGGAAGGGAGATAGTGGGTCTCCTTGTTTGATGCCTCTTGAAGGCCAGAAGGTTTTGGCTAGGGCTCCATTGATTAGAAGCGAGTAACTTATCGTTGAGACTAGGATGACAATCCAGTTGATCCAGTGTTGCGCAAAGCCAAAAGCTTCCAGAGTCTTGACCATATAGCGCCAGCTAATTTTTTCATAAGCCTTTTCTAGGTCAAGTTGGATTATCATCCCCCCTCTCTTATGGAGTTTCAGTGTGTGTATCAGCTCATGGGAATGGATAATGTTGTCCACAATTTGTCACCCTTCTACAAAACCCACCTATTCCTTTGAAATTAATGTGGGTAGGAGAGTTTTTTGGCTATGACTTTGGAGATTATCTTGTAGACCACATTGCATAAAAGCTATGGGTTTGTAGAGGTCTAGGGTCCTTGCTTCATTTTCTTTGGGGATTAAAGTAATCATTGTGGCATTTAGCGCTTTCAGAATGGAGGTCGAGTGTATGGAGTCTTCCACCACCCCATAAACGTCATGTTTGACCACTTCCCATCAAGCTTTGAAGAATTCCATCGTGAATCCATCTAGGCCTGAGGCCTTTCCATTGGGCATCTCCTGGACCACTTGGTCAATTTCCTCCTTAGTGACTGGTTTGTTTAGGTTGATATTTTGTTCCTCGGTAACTAGCCTGGGGATGTGCTGAGTTATCCTTTGTATGGCCTTCGATCGGTCTTGGTTGGGTTCCTGGGCTATCCCCTGGAAGTGGTTTACCAATATGTTTTCAATCTCCTTGTGGGACTCTCTCTTTATCCCATATTGATCCTGATTTTTCAGGATTTTGTTATGGGTTCTTCTGGCAATGGTTGTTCTATGAAAAAACTTTGTATTCCGCTTTCCTTCCTTTAACCACCTGATTCTAGACTTTTGGCACCATAGAGTCTCTTCTTGTTGGCATATTTTTTCCCATTCTTGGGTCATTTGGGTCTCTTCCTTTTTCCTATCCTCTGTATAGCCCGCATCTATGCAAATTTTCTGAAGTTTCCTCATTTTGTCTTCAATATTTTTTTTTCTTGATTTAAGTTTCCAAAGGTTTCCTTGTTCCACTCCTTGAGTTTATGTTTGATGTACCTAAGTTTCTTATAAATATTGAACATCTTTGTCCCTTTCTTTGGTTGTTACGCCCGCCACCATTGACTCATGTTTTCCTTGAAGGTGGGATGTTCGATCCAAAATTTCTTGAATCTGAAAGGTCTATTTCTTGGTGTGGTTTGGAAGTTTGACTCCAATTGGACTGGCTAGTGGTCTGAACCCCCCCAGGGAAGGATGCTATAGTCTAAAGTTAAACCTTGTAGAATGATGGAATCCGACATCAAGAATCTGTCTAGCCTCGTCGCTATCTGATGTTGCTTTATCCATTTGTTGTTCCAAGTGAACTGACCATTACTAGTTTTGATGTTCACCATCTCCATTGTGTCTATGAAGGTTGAAAAGTATTCTGCATCTCTATCCAATCTCATGGTGCCTCCTTTTTTTTCCGCAAGTGTTGTGATAATGTTGAAGTCCCCTGCCAGGATCCAGTGGAAGTTGTTGGAATGGGCTTTTAGGTTTTCTAGGTCTAGGAGCATTCTTCTCTTTTCTTCCAACATTTGGGGACCATACACATTAGTGCATAGAATCACCTCTGTGTTACCTATGATTTGCATGTTAATCGAAAGTGTGTGTCTGGTGGCTTCGCCTGCTAGTAGATTCATCACTTGTGGGTTCCACAAAGTGAGAATACCGCCTGTTGTATGTTGTCCTTTGACAACCAATGTCTTGTACTTGCTCCATTGTTTTTTTCTTATTGTTTCCATTTTGTCTATAGTACATTTTGTCTCTTGGATGAAACAAAGGTTTGGTTGTTCCTTCCTCAGTCTGTTTTTAAGGATTCTTTGTTTTTGTGGGATGTTTAGGCCTTTAATATTCCATGTTATAATCTTAATTTAAACATGTGGAGGGGAGTTGGGAAAGATCTTTTTGATCTTACCTGATTTTATCAGCAGAGCTCCTAGTTCATGTAGGGCTACGTTGTTTGATTTCCTACCTTTCTTCCTTCTCATCTGCTTGGGTGAGAGCTAGAGTTGTCCCTCGTCTATTTTGATTCCAAGGTGTCCTATCTCCCTGTGCGTGCGCTTGAGCCCTCTGGATTTTTCTTCCTCTCTTAGGAGGAATAGGTATTGGATATGATCTAGTTGCTCCACCAATACATTGTCTACACCGTATCTTTTCCATTTCTCCAGTATGTTCGGGAGATCTATTCCTTCCCTTTCCACAATATATCTGATATCGGGGTCTTCCGTACCTACCTCACTTGGAGTCATTTTCGCATCTTCGTCTGCCTCCTACATGGGGGTGTTGGCATCTCTAGTTTCTCCGTCCATAGGGGTTGCACTGACCCCTTGTTCCATCTTATTTCTTGGGTTGTTTGTGTTCTCCTTTGTGGCTTGTTCCTTAGTTTCTTTTCCTTTTTCCTTTTCCTTTCCTCCTTCTTCCCCTTTGTTGGTTTTGTCCCGCCCTTCCGTTCGAGTCCTGGCTTCTGGATTGCTTCCCGTTGGGGCTTTACTTGGTTTCTTGTTTGCTCTGTTTCTATGGTTCAACTTGATAAACCCATCCTCATCCTGTTGTATTTTGGTATTTTCCTCTTCTTGTTTTTTATTGAGAGGGCATTCTCTGAATGGGTGTCCATGTTTTTTATTGAGAGGGCATTCTCTGAATGGGTCGATGCTTTGTATCCATTCTTCATCCCTGAATTCCAAGTTTATGGCTTCTAGGAGTGCCCCTGAAACATCCATCTCTATGCAAATCCTTGCATATGAGGTATATCTCCCTTTAAGGGTTGCTTCCAATGTCTTCACATATTTACCAAGTTTGTTCCCAATTGCTTCAAAGGTGGATGGTATCTAGTAGTCTAGTGACAGAGAGTAAAGCCTTAGCCAGACGGGTACATTCTTGAAAGTTTCTTTCTCCGGGGAGAATTTTTCCTTCCATGGTCGCGTGTACAGTTCTGCTGAGGCGTGGAAGTATGGCCCCCCCTCAAAGACTCTATCCCTGTCCTCCAAGTTCATGAATACTGTTGTGAAGAAGCCTTTCAACCCCAGGTGGAGTTCCACTTCCCCGCTTGGCTTCCATTGGTATTTTATCCAGTTGCGCAGTGTTCTCTCTGTGGGCCACAAACCCATGAACTTGCAAATGAGTGCATGCATCTTCATCTGGTCCCAATAGAGTTTCCTTTGTAGGTCTTCCAGTATCACCTTAGGTATCATTGTTGTCTTAGGTTTACATGGGTTGCGCCCTTCTACCCCATTGGGGTTCACTGGTTCTTGTGCATCATTCTGGGTTTCTATGGCTTCTTCCCCCACGCAATCCCTTTCTTCTTGGTTTTTTTTCTGGTTCTTTTCCGGTCCTGATCCTGATGTGCTCGTCACTGGTTCCTTGAAACCATCGTCGCATGGGCCTTTTCCCCTATCCACTACTACCTTCTTGTATGAGGGGGTTCCATTACTTCCTCCTTTGGTAACCATGTTGAGCTCCATTATGTCTGTGACTATCAAACCCTATCTTGTTGTTTCTCCCGCCAACTCTCTTCGTTATGATAAAAAACTGTCAAGGACAAAATTAGTTAATAAGGTCTATTTAATGAATTGGAATAAGTCAATGTAAGAATCCCTAATAGAATCTTCCGCTTCTAGAAGGATCTTCCTCTAGAATGATCTTTAAAAGATAGAATTAGTATAAATAAAAGTAGGATACATGAGAAGTTTTCTTTTGAGAATTATTGTAATAGAGCTCTGCTCTGCTGGAGTTTGTCCCCTCGAAGAGGCAAGTGAACATTGTTTCCAATCAATAAAGGTATTATTTTGGTGTTGTGGTTTCATATATTGTGTTGTTCCACTTTTATTCTTTGCAATATTGTTGTTTTCTGGTATTATAATAGACCTGG
>CBVK0100043477.1:8977-34621 GCA_900067695.1 Picea abies | reverse complement strand
TCTTTCCCTACACGACGCTCTTCCGATCTCACATACCTGCGTGGCCTCTGCCGAAAATAAGTGGCCCCCTTCACCACCACCATGGTGAAGCAATACAGTCGACCACCGCCTCAACCGTGGATCTCGCGCCCCAGGCACACTCAATAGAATCATCGAGCGCAACATCGGCACCCTCTCTAGAAACCAGGCCACTAGGATGGACCCGAAAGCAAACTCCCCTGCATCAGTAGACCGACAGTGGTCCAACTGCGCCACCATCCTCACATGCAGCGTCAGCCCCCAAGTGAAACACTCGCCAGCCAACACTCTCTCCAGCACCAGAAGTTGGCCACCACTAATCCGCTGGGTCGCCAGTGACCCATATACCCGCACAATCATCGCTGCTATACAGCGATGCGCCAGGGAATCTATCGTCGATATACTCACCACCGTCCCAGACATAAAGTTTTGCCCTGAACAATATCTTTGGCCAATATCAGCGAGCAACGTACTCCTAGGCAACACCGGCTCCATCGGTAGGGGCGTTCCCCAAAAGGGGAGCCCAGTCAAGAAATATACATCCTCCACCGCAGTGAAGGGGATCTGCTCTCCTCGCACGAGGAAGCAGTGCAGCTCTGGACTCCACATCTGGATCAGGAACTATAACAGATACTCCTGTGCCCATATCAATGGGCACTCAAAGAACTTTAGAAACCCACAGGTTTCCAAAGTCGCACGCACACCAGGCTCCTCAATGGCCATGACGTCTCGCAACTGAGCCCAGTCTCTCTCTCGCCACTGCACTAGCATAGTCACCACCGTATACCTGTAGACAAAACATATCTCTATATCAGCTCACGCAACCATTCATAGCATCAAAATGACTCATTTTTATACACCCCAACCTTGCCTCCTAGGCACGGTTTTGTTACCCACAGGCGCGCACACATGCACGCATGTTCACTACACAGGTGCGCACACATGCACGCATGTTCACTACACAGGTGCACATCAGTGCACACCTATTTTTTTCACAGGCGCGCCCCTATGCATGCATGTTCACCATATAGGCGCACAGAGGTGCGCGCCTGTTCACCACACAGATGCGCACTGGGGCACACCTGTTCAACTCACAGGCGCGCCCTTCGAGCGCACCTTAAATCCCCTCTACCACACCCCCATGCATGTATATCTGGTGGGAAGGCATGCACGTATGCACGCCTATCACTGGATCGCCCACGCATGTGGGGCCCATACCCCCTAAATACCTTTGTACGGCCCTCCATACAACCCCTGCCCAAAAATTGAAAACCTATTTTTATACAGGATGATCAAACCACTAACCTGATACTCGTAGATTCTCAATCAGATGCCTCTTCCTCCATGAACCTCCCAATCTCCTCGAAAAACTGCTCGTCCATTCACTATTGCAGCAGGTACAAATGAGGTGGCAATGTGGGCCCTACAGCTATATATAGGCCTTTTTCCAAACTTCCACTCACCATTCCGGGAGCCCAAGGTGTCCATTTTTCAAACCGTCTTTAGCCACATGATCAACATCTCGTCACCTACATCACAGCAGATCCTGGGCCTCTTTTCATCCTAAGCCCCCGGGGCACCTTTTTTATCCATGGTCAAGTACACATGCACATATTTCACGCTTATCCAATACATGCTCATATCTTCGATTCTTTTAAGATATTGTTCACTTTGGGTATTTGGTTTTCATGTGTGCAGGTATTTGATCATCATACATCAACACAACCCCTTCAGGTATATACTCAGCACTGGCATGTAGTCTTTCCCGTTGTATCGCATTTACATTTCCAGTCACACCCTATGATATTGGCCTCTAGGATCCCCATTTCCGGCTCTGCAGTACCCACGCCTCCATTTGCATCTTCGGTACTATTACCCAGTAGCATTCTTACCCACATGAGTTGTCCCATTCATAGCACCTTTTGCCACTTTTTGACACTCATGTTGTTTTTCATCACCCTTTAGGGATGGGAGTCCCGATAGTCTTTCATCATGTCGCGAATCAGCCACATACTCCTTCTCCTCATTTTGCTAGCTTTCCCACATAGACTCCCAGATTATCTCTTTACAGTTCTATTTTTTACCTGCACCTCCACAGTATCATGAACCCTCCATTTCCTCCACAATCAGTTTGCCCATCTGCGAACCTACCTTCATTTCACCTACCTCATACAGAAACTCACCAATGGGGGCCCCACCCTTCATCAGGTTTCCAAGCAAATTATGCCCTACATGGGCCACCCATATCACACTGGGGCACCCGTTTTTGTATTTGTACATTTCTCCCCAAATTATTTGTTATTTATTGTACAAACGCCTTTATTTCCAGTCATTATATTATCTTTTTTTTCGTCACCTTTGGCGACCTGCTTCCCTCCTTTTGGCCAAACACAACCCATGTCACCCTTGGTTGGAGCATTACTTATCATCTACCCTTGTCGGCATCGTCCATATCTTCAGAGTACCCCATAGGTCACTTACCTCTACCCTATGAATTTGTTCACCTTGTCCCGCCTCTGGCACAACTTATCACCGGTCTTGTCGTCCCCCTGACACTCGACCTCGTTACATGGTTGCGGCCACTTTTTATCTCATACATCCTCCAACCAAGGGAAGTCTTGAGTCTTCCCACTTCTTGACTTCGTCCATGTACCTCTGCCACTTCCTCACCTCAGTAGATTTCCCGAAGCCCTTTTCTTCTGGGAGTTGCGTTCCCCTTTTGTCGACATCAGCACAATTTTCCAGAAGAGGGACAGTATCTTGATTCTCATTATCCATCCAATGAGAGATCTTGGACGACACAAGGTGAAACACCATTTCTCCCTGCTGTCATTGGCCCCCGTAACATTCGATGCCAACACTTTCTTGTGTTACGGTGGGTATTACTTTGAGACTATTGCAGTTATTTCTCTCATTTGCCGAAGACCTCTAAACTTGGCTGGGCTATCAATGCCCACATAATCGCTGCTACTTATTACCGCAATCACTGCCTATTGTTCAAAGTATGTTCATTTGCAGAATTGTCTTTTTCCTTTATCACAACCACCCCCGAGGGCACTACAGTTGTCTACACCAAAGCTTTCGTCATCTTTTTCAAAGTTACATGACACGAGCATGGGGCATGCCCACCTCATTTGTACACAGTTTTATATTTTACACACCTTATGGAAGGTCAGGTCCTACCGTTTTTTTTTTCCCTCCAACGGATCGCTCTGGACACTCACACCATTACTCTCTCTTACAACAACATTCTCAGTAGAAGAAACATTGATGGATTTCAGCTATATGTCTGCTCCTAACCTCATCCATCAGGGGGCATCTGTTATCACTGAAATTTCATTCGCACATGGTTACAAGAACTCAGCTAATCAAACAGTAATGAAGTCATTCATGGACCTGAATTAATACCACAGCATTCAAAAAGGTCAAAAACTATACAAAGTAGTGAAAAATGGAAGAGCTCTTTGCATACATTGGGCACGCGCGCACATGTGCGGAACAAGAACGTACAAATTGCGCACAGGCGCACAATGCACGACTGTTAATGCAAAAAGCCGTGCACCTGCTAAACGATGCATTTATGGAAGTGGTCGGCCTCCCAACCACTTATGGTTCATCTCCCAAGCCGATTTAACCTCCAAATCAGGACTGGATCCGAATGGTGGGTTGGTCAAAGACCTAATAATGCCCTAAATGGCCTCTTTTCACACTACAAAGCAGTTACACAATAACCCAATGCAATGCTATAAAAATCCATGAATGCACCTCATTTTCTTAAGGAATTCAAAGTAATGTTATGCTGCCTATATTGTTTTAAGGACTCCATCCTTGACAAGAGCACATTGGCACCATTTCATTGAGCAATCCATCTCACCATTGAGTGGATTTGTAAGGAGTTCTTTCATCATCATTTTTGTTTTCTTTGTTGTAAGAAGAGCCAACTAGTGAGGGTCCAAGAGCCTTCCCTTGGAGGAAGAAGGGACTCATAGTCCCCTTTCTTCTTGGTGCTTTGTTTTCATCAATAGACCAGCCTCTAACATTGGTGACATGGGTCTTTTTGTTCTTTTTTTCCTATGCTCATGATTTTAATTTTTATTGCATCTATTAGTTTAATTCTTAGTTATAGTTTTGTTTTCCTTTCTCTAACTCTTTTCTCTACAGTTGTCCTGCTCAGCAGACCCAACTGGTCATGCTAGCACCTCGATTCTGCTCACCAAGGTGACGAAGGAGGTGCAACAGTTGCCATAGTACATGCCTTGAATAAGTGGAGGCACTACCTCATGGGAAAAAGTTTTGAGCTAAGGACAAACCATAATGGTCTGAAATATCTATTTGATCAACCAACTCTAAATTCCAGACAAAGTATATGGTTAGAGTTTCTCTATAAGTATGAATTTGATATCAAGAACATCAAAGGAAAAGAGAACAAAGTGGTTGATGCACTCAGTAGGAGAGTGCATGAAATGCACGCTACAACCATTAGCATGTATCAAACTGATCTTAAAGGCGGAATTTATGAGGCTTAAAAAGAAAATTTTCAGTACATGGAAATAGTAACAAAATTACAACAAGGTAAAATGCAGCAGAAGGTTGAAGATTATAAATTGGGAAATGATGAAATTCTCTTGTACATGAACATAATTTATGAACCCAATTCTCATGAATTAAGGAGTATGATCTTGAAAGAGATGCATAATGTACCTTATGATGGACACCCCGGATATTAGAAAACCATTGCAGTTGTCAAGAGCCAATACTATTGGCCAGGCATGAAGAGGGAAATTGTTGATTACATTGCTAAATGTCTAGAGTGTCAAAAGTTCAAGGTTGAGCATAGACACCCAGCTAGGTTGTTGCAGCCATTACCCATTCCTGAGTGGAAGTGGGAAGTTGTGTCAATGGATTTCATCACCAAATTTCTCAGAACAAGCAAGAAGCATGATTCTATCATGGTGGTGGTGGACAAGCATACTAAAGCTGCCCATTTAATTCCAATGAACATTACTCACAAGGAAACAAATGTTGTTGATATTTATATGAGGGAAGTAGCACACTTGCATGGCATACCCAAGACAATTTTGTTTGACAGAGACCCAAATTTCACCTCAAAGTTTTGGAAGGGATTATTCAAAGGGTTCGGAACAAATCATAACTTCAGCACAACTTGTTACCTTGAGTGTGGTGGGAAAATAGAAAAGGTGAACCAAGTGATAGAGGATATGCTAAGAATGTACGTGATGGAAAAACCATCTAAATGGGAATAATATATATACTTGGTATAATTTGATTACAATAATGGGCACCAAGTATCTCTAAAGATGAGCCCATTTGAGGCACTTTATGGCAGAAAGGGCAACACACCAATAAGTTGGGACAACCCAGCTGATAGAGCAGTGCTTGGGCTAGAGTTTCTTAGGGAAATGGAAGAGCAGATGTCAAAGTTAAAGAAAAATTTAAAGGCCTCTCAAGACAGGAAGAAAAGAAACCCTGATAAGGGAAAAATTCACAGAGAATTTTGTATTGGTGATCATGTGTTTCTGAAAGTGAAGACCAATAGAAGTTCCCGAAAGTTGGGAAACTATTCCAAATTGGTAGCTTGTTACTGTGGGACATTTGAAATCCTAGAAAGGATTGGGCCTGTAGCTTATATGCTTGCATTACCTGCATCTATGACCATTGATAATGTATTCCATGTATCATTTATTAAGAAATATATACCTAATGCTAATCATGTTATTGATTGGAATGTGATTCAGGTGGAGCAAGAAGGTGGTTTTCAAGTGCATCTGGTACACATTCTGGATCGAAAAATTAAGCAGCTTCGGAATCGATCCATCAATACAGTAAAGGTCCAATGGACCCGTTACGGTCCTGAGGATGCCACTTGGGAGCATGAAGAGGCCATGCGAGCAAAATACCCATATCTTTTTGAAGATTTCTGAAAATCTTGTTGTAATATGTAAATATGATGCACTGAGGACAATGAATAAATAAGGGGAGGGGATTGTAATACCCCAAGGCCGAGCCCCTGTTGAATTGTAATTATATTTATAGGTTGGTGAGCCAAGTGTTTATAAGCTGGGAGGCTTATGTGAATATTAGGCCGAAGAGCCTGGATCGCTTAAGGCTAGTGAGCCTATTTTTTTATTTGTAATTATGCATATCATTAAAATAAAAACAACATCACTATGTACAAACCGACCATGGAGAAAGAGTTATGGGGGACTAAGCTCCACTAGGTAGGGAATGGGAGGGATAAGTGACTAGGGTAAAAAGGATTAAGCTTGAGGGCTTAACGCCAAGAGAATATCATATTATATTTTCCTAAAGACTAAGGTGAGGATAATTGTTTTATTCTAAGACTTCATGTCTGACCTGTTGTTGAAGCCCTAGACGGGGAGTGGGGCAGCCAAAGGACTATCGGGCAAAGAAGGATCACACTCCCTAGGGTGGGACATGCATGTGGGGAATTAGGGAATATAAGTTGTGGATGTGTGTGGACTCCTGGGGACAAAATTATTATTGGAGACTTTGTAACCTCAGCCTAGCCTAGGATTCCCTTTACCTTGGGTGGCATTTAGTCCCAGCTCGGGGGTGACCCACTCCTAATAGCTTGGAGTAACGTGGTCTAAGGTTGGGAATTTCATGGAAGGTCTACACGCAGTTGGTGGCCTTCTTAAATAGATAAGTAGTCTTTATATATTCTTAATTACATGTTGTATGTTACACATGTTTATTTACTATATGTTTCCACATAATTTTGTGTATGTTAACATAAAGTAGATGTTTGTTTTTAATTTATTAAGTATGATATTTTCCGCAAATGAAAGTCAGTCTTTTTGTAAGGTGGCATGGCCCGACCCTAAGATGGTTGGGAATGCTACAAATTGGTATCAAATCTTGAACAGAGTAGAATTGTAGTAGCATGCCCCGTCTTGGGTGGCTAGGGATGCTACAATGGTGATGGGGCAAAGAGTGCGTAACCATTCATGATCCAGGTGGATATTGGTGGCCACCCACCTATTCCAATTATCTCCTATTGACATTTTTTAGTTCAACACGTTCTTCTGTACTTCTTTGTAAGTGTGGGTTCTACACTTCTAGGGTTGTTTAAATCCCTACACATCTTCCAGGTGGAGATTGGTGGCCACCCACTTAATCCAACTAGATTATTTTGGATGTTTTCATGTCAGCACATCTCTCTGTACTTCTAGAGCCATTTTGAGGCCCTAAATAATGTTTTTTTGGCTTGCCATAGTCAAACTGTAGACAGAGTCAGAGTTTGACAACGTAATGTGTAGTTATCGAAAATACCTTTCCAATGGGCTATCACGCTCCTAAAATGAAGGCTATATGCAAAAGTTACAACCCCAGGAAGTTGAGGTACAAACTTACCCATTGAGGCCCACATAAATTTCAACGTTTCATTTCCTAGGGTTAGGTTTTTGGATGTCTAGGGTTTTGGCATTCATGAGTAATGTTAAAAAGTCCTTTGGAGCCTCACTGTAATTTTTCTGCTCAAACGGATGCGTGTAGCAGCCACATCTCTTCTCAGAGATAACTACCACCATTTGAGCAAGTTGTTTTCAGTTCTGCAGTTTTACAATTTCAGCCTATTTCATTTATTCAATGGAAGGTATTGTTCATTAGACATCTTTGTTGATCTACATATCTATGTGTTTATTTTATTCAATTTTCTATACATTTTGTTCCACTCATAAATCTGGATCAGTGGTATCAGAGCAGTCTGCTCTTCATTTATTTTTCTTCGTGCATGTCCCCAACAAGATCTGGGCACAAGAAGTTGGGAATGAACCATTCGAGCCTTTGCAACATCGGTCGCGCCGAGCCTGAAAACAACCCATGGGGAATGAAAAGAAGGATGATGGAGCAGGAGATCCTTTTAAAATGTTGCTCAAGGAATCCCTTGCATGACAAAGGAACGAAATAATGGACAAATTTGAACATATCCTTCAGCGACTTCCCACAGGAGAATAATCTTCATCAAGCGGCCATGAAACCCCCTTCAAGGTATAGGTAAATTTTGATATTCCCTTATTTGAAGGACTGGTAGATGCAGATGTTGTAGATAAATTGTTGAATCTACTTGAAGGGTATTTTTCAGTCCACATTTTTTTCGATAGGGAAAAGATTGTTTTTTCACTCCTTAAGGTTGTCCCACATGTTAAATAAGGGTGGGATACTTACTCTGAGAAAAGGCCCATAGAGGAATATTTAATATTTGTGGTCTCCCCCACATGGGATTCCTTTTGGGATGCCATTAAAGAACAATACTACCCTGTTGGAAGATACGAGGACCAATACACCATATGGACCACCCTTCATTAGGAAAGGGACTAGACATTACATATTTCACCGATATTTTCCATACCCTACGCACAAAATTGGGTATCAAAGACTCTGAGCGACATCTGGTGCTCAAATACTATAAATATTTGCATAGATACATTCAAACATAAATGGAGTTTTTGTACATCGCATCATTGGGTACGACTTATAGATATGTTGTCAAGATCGAGAAAAAGAGGTGAGAGTTTGGATCTACAAACTACTCATAGCCGAAGAAGGGAAAATGAAACCCCAACCCACACAACAAGGGACAAAGAAAATATGGTCACTCTCATGACAACTAGTCCAAGCCACAATACAATAAGGGTAATGAGAAGTCGAAGAAGGACACGAGAAAATGGTGTGAATACCATAAAATACCTTGGCACAAAACCGAAGAGTGTTTCTCCAAGCAGTCACTCGTGGTCAAGTTGAAAGATTCCGAGTCAAAGGTTGATTCTGGATCCATATCAAATCCATAAGGAGGGAAGCAGATTATCGATGTTGAACCCAGTGCCACTGTCACTACCACCAAAGTTGAGCCAAGTGAGATAGAAGAACCAGAGGAAGGGGAACGCCTCTTTCACTCACATATGTGGGTAAAGGGGTCTTCGCTTCATTTCATTTTCGATAGTGACAGTTAGAAGAACCTGATATAAGAAGAGGTCATCAAGCAGTTGGACCTGCTGAAGACACCGCACCCGCAACCTTATACCATCGGATGGCTTCGTCAGGGAAGAGATCTCTATGTCATCCAATAGTGTCATATTTCCTATGAGATCAAGCCTTTCAAAGACAAGGTATTGTGTGATATTTCTCCCCTTGAAGTTTGTGATGTTCTTTTAGGACAACCATATTTGTGGAAGCGACATGTTGTGTATGAGTCTAGACCTCACAATGTTATTATTACTTTGGGTAGACAATTATACAGGATACCATAGGTAGAGACGCCTAACGCTCTTTTTTTAATCTTTTCTAAGCAATGCAGTAAGGTCATTTCACAGACCGAGAAGTTCATCTTCTTTGTGATCTGTGCTCACAGTAAGAAGAAGGTCACCGCCACATCTGTGGCCTCTACATAAAGCCTCTCTTTGTAGAATAAGAAAGTGGAAGATATCGTGGAAGAATACATAGACATCTTATCCTCACCCAACGGGGTACCGACGCATTTCCAAGTCAAGCATCCAATTGATATAAGCCCTGATGCACCTCTGCGTAATGGACTGGTCTATCATCGCTCATTGATGGAAAATGACAAAATCAAGTGTCAAATACAAGAGATGCTTCAAAAGGGGCACATCATACCCAACTCCTCCCCTTGAGGAAGCCCGATTGTACTGGTGCAGAAGAAATACGATACCTGGAAGCTCTACATTGATTACAAAGCATTAAACAAAATCACAGTCAGGAATCAGTACCCAATTCTCAGAATTGATGACCTTCTTGACCAACTCAAGGGGGAAAAGTTATTCAACAATATTGACCTAATGTCTGGCTACCACCAGGTTCCCATCAAATCAACTGATGTATGGAAGATAGCTTTCAAATCTAAATAAGGTCTGTTCGAATGGATGGTCATTCCTTTTGGCTTAACAAATGCACCAACCACTTTCATGACGTTGATGGATGATGTATTGAGACCCTTCACCAACTCTTTTGTGGTAGTATATTTGGATGACATCCTCATCTTCAACGGAACTTGGGAGGAGCACATGAAACATATTCAACAGGTTTTGAGCACTCTACAACAACACAAGATATGCCAACTTGGAAAAATGATCCTTTGGAATGAAAAAGGTCCAATACTTGGGCTACATTGTTGATGAGAATGGGGTACATGTTGATCCAACTAAGATTCAAGTCATCAGTGATTGGCCAACCCTGACCACACTAACTGAGCTTCAGAGCTTCTTGGGACTGGCCAACTTCTACCGATAGTTCATGTTGGGATTCTCCCATATTGCATGGGCCCTCAGCTAAGTGACAAAGGGCGGTGGCAAGGAAACGTTCGCATGGGGGAAGGAACAAAAACGAGCATTTTATTATTTGAAGCATCACTTGGGATCGACTCCAGTACTCTCATTACCCGATCTGCAACAACCATTCGAGATTGAGACTGATGCATCTAACTATGTTGTAGGCGCAATTCTCACTCAACACGGTCATTTGATAGCATACCATAGTGAGACACTCTCAGTTACCATATGGAAATACCCCAACTATGAAAAGGAAATGTATTCCATTGTACAATCCTATCTTCAATGGAAACATTACATTCTAGGAAAGGAGACAATCATCCACACTAATCACAAGCCTCTGCAGTTCATATAGACACAGGGGGTTGCATAACGACCACCATCCGAAGTGGTCCACCTACCTGCAATAGTTCCATCTCAACATAAGTTATAAGACAAGGAGCACAAATCATGTCATTGACTACCTCAGTCGACCTCCCATGGTTGCACTCACCACTGTGCTCCATTCCTGTGGACATGAGGCATCTGAGTGGCCCCAACTTTATCAGCAAGATTCAGACTTCATCACCACCTATCAAATCTTGGTTACAGGCACAAATGTCACCGATTTTCACATTCATGATAAAATGTTATTCCATCTGGTAAATCTCTGTGTTCCTTCAAGAAAGCGTGCAAAGATGATTTGGGAGGCTCACTACTTTCGGATGGCAGGACATTTTGGCATGGAGAAAACTGTGGTCGTTCTATAGAAACATTATTATTGGCCAAAACTTCGATAGGACATCAGAAAGTATATCAGATATTGCATTGCCTGTGCCATTTCCAAGCCATCCATCAAGAAACAAGGCTTATACACCCCTCTTCCTACTCATTAATACATATTGGAAGAATTGCAACAATCTACTTGCGACGTTATGGACAAAATTGGCCATACTGTCGAAAAATAAAGGAATTTTTGTTTGTCCATACTACTCGATATCATTTCACGTGCAACATACTTTTCAAATCGTTGCAAGAGAGACAACCTTCAGAAGACGTTGCTCTTGCGACGACATCAAATGTGTGTCACACTTGTGACAGTGTGGACACTAGGTCCCCCCCCCCTCAACGGTCACCCACTATTTGACAAAGTCAACATTGACTTGGTCAATTGTCGTCATAATTGCGACGTTATAAAATTTATAAATATGTTGCATTTTACAGATGTTGCGACAAGTTTTCTATAACAACAATGGTTCAAAAAGGGTATAAGGTCTTCTTGGCGAAAAAAAAACAGGTTTTTTTCATATGTTATAATAGAAAATTATAATATATATTCTATTATACACCACTCAATTTTATAATATAATCATGAGTATATGTCTCTGGACAATAATGTCATAAAACATTAGAGGTGGGAAAAAAATTAAAGAGGGTGAAAAGGGTGATGTTAAATGTTATTGCCCTTGCAAAAATTTTTGTGCTAGATGTCCCAAAAGAGTTTTAATAGAAACTGTTAGCACTCTATAAATTTCCTAGAGGTTGAAACAAGAAGGAAACTACAAAGGTAACTTTATCCAACCGCTTTTAAAGCTGGGATCTAGCCCTTCCAGCTTCATAGAGGGATCTCTCTATATGATTTAGCTTTGTTTTTAATTTAGATGTTAGGCTAGGTAAAGGAATAGGTAGGTTTTGTTGTAAAAGTATTTTTTGAATCGGTTGAGACAGTCTACACCTCCATTGGGCTATGGGGTCTGTGTTATAATCAATATGAGATACAAACCATAAACGTAAAGGAAAACTTCCATAGGGCAAGATAATGTACTCACTGGATCTTTAATAGCTTAAATGATGGACAAAGGAAAAGATGAGAAAAATAAGTCCAACTAAGAAGCAGTTAAGAATTTCTTAATTGAAAACATCAGAAGATAAACATTAAAATCTTTAAAGTCGGAAACAGGGTATCCAAGATAAATCCTGCAACATACGTTACTCTTAAAGATTAGTTTTAGAAAACAAAATGATCACAAAGCGAGGATAACATTCAACTTAGAGAATAAACGTCACCAGTGAATACACGCAAGAATCTTGTAAAGTGCTTCCTCTTTATTAATGGTAGATCTCCTAAAAAATGGTTACAGTCTGATAGTGCTAGGGTGTAAAGATCAACAACAACCAACACCTCGAAAAGTGAAGTATTTATAATTTCAAATTACAAATGTTCCTGTCATAACGGATCAGGACGTGCTCATTATATTTTAAGCCTAACTAATTTAACTAATCAAACTGATTGATGACTTGGTACAACTGCATGCGGAATTTTTGGGGTAGGTCGTTGGCGAGATTCTTTCACAACCTCTTCTGACTGGACAGGTGACTGGACCTGGACAGCTCATCTGCTAATCAAGCAAATCGCAGAGTTCCTCCCATCTGAGATGACTAGGCACAATGATTTTGAGCAGTCTCCGATACACTTCATCCATTTCCGTATATTTGGTGAAAGTGGGCTTAGTGAGGAATATGTATCGAATCTCATGTTGGATACTGATGTCCAACTGAAGAGCATCCAGGAATGCTTTACCGGTGATGCTCCCTTGTATGCCAGCAAATTTTGAATTATCTTTAGACACTTCATCCAGTCTCTTTTTGTAATCTGGAAGTGTCATCAGTTTATCATTAATAACTTTCAAACCTGGGAGACCTTTCTTCTGGAGAGTCTTGATCTTGCTAAAGAATTTATGTACCCCATGGTCCCTGATCTGAACCTTTTCTTCTAGTTGAAGCAATAATCCCCTCTTGGTCAAAACTCTTTTGACCTCAAGGATGGTTTATGTTCTGTCCTCGATCTTCAACTCTTCTAACTCTTCTCGAGTTTTAGAATTGAGGAATTTGATGATCTCATTTTCTTGAGTTGGCCTATCTCCTAATTCTATTCTGATCTTTTCAATGGCTTGTTTTCTCCTCTGGACCAACTCGTTCTGCTCAAACATGATTTGGATCATGGGCCAGATTTCATTTATGGACTTTGTGATGTCTGTCCATACATTTGCTTTGACTTCAGCCAAAGTCTTCTCGACCATTGTTTTCTTTTGGAACTATTGTAGTTCCTTCCTGAGCTGCTCAATTACCTGCTTTTCTTTGGATAGACTAGTTTGGAAAGAAGTTTTGAGTTCTTGGAGGTTCTCAACTTCCTTCTTCAACCTACTGATTTCTGTCTCTTGTAGGTTCATTTTCTCCATGGATTTGGCGAGATCTGTTGTTCCCTCTTGTGGTGTCACTGGTGTTGTAGATGGAATTGCTATTACTGTTGTTGTGCTCAATCTACCATTGGGATAGCACTCAATGGAATGGATTCCAAAGACTTCAGCAGCTCTTTCTCCTTTAGCAGTTTCTCCATCTCTGCTTCCATTTCTTTGAGTTGGGCATTCTGCTCCATGAGCAGCTTAAGCATTTCGTCCTTCTCACCCTCTTTCTCTGCTATCTCCTTAGCCTGTGAGTCTTCTGTAGGAGGGAGCTTCAATTGTTTTCTCAAGGAGGCGATATCTGCATTGTTCTTCTTTATCATCTCTTTTGTAGCTTTGACGTTCGAGGGATCATAGCTGATCTTTAGGACCAGCTCCTCCAAAGTTTTAATTCTGTTATCCTTGGTGAAGGATAAAATTTTCTCCAGCTTGAGCTGTGTCTGAGCATTGTTCAATGATACCTGAAATTTTGCTGCTGAGGTTGAAGCATGTGCCAATGTATGGAATACCATCTCCCCTGTCTGTTTATGCAAATCCATATGATCTGTTGGGTGCACGTCCTTCGTCTGAAACTCGAAGGTGGCTCTCTTGTAGTCTGTAATTACCTTGGAGTCTAGTACCTGAGCCTGGAGGAAGGCCATATGCATCCTGCCCTTTTCTGTGTCAAATGCAGACAGAAGCTTGTGCTGCACAGTTGACGTTTGCTTTCAAAACTGAGTATAGGTGCTGGTGGTAAGAGTCTGATTTTTTTTCTTAATCATCTCGTACTTCTCGAAGATGCTCAATTTGGGCCCAGTCTTGCTCGGTTGAGTGTTCAGGGGAGAGTCTGTGGATTTCTTCGGTACTGCTAGGATGA
Source organism: Picea abies (assembly GCA_900067695.1). Lineage (NCBI taxonomy): Eukaryota > Viridiplantae > Streptophyta > Pinopsida > Pinales > Pinaceae > Picea > Picea abies. The sequence goes on along the minus strand of CBVK0100043477.1, from coordinate 20,201 downwards.
TGCCCTGATAAAGGCTCGAACCAAAAGGTGGAACGACTGGCTTGATTACTGTGGTAGTTACTATGCAAGGCAGAGCTTCTTGTTCTACTGTCGTACCCGACACTGAAACTGTCTTGGGCCTCTTAGTGTGCAATTGGAACTCTTCTGATGATACCTCCGTTACAGGCGGAGAAAACTCCTGTCAAGGCATTTTTTCCTTAGGCACTTATGGTGTGGAAGTTGGAAGTACAGTGGTCGGGGGAACCTGCTGTTCCACTTTGACCAAGGTGTCAGGCACCCACACTGTCTGATTTGCAAATTTTTCAATCTCAGGCTTGGACTCGTGAACATACGAGATGTTTTTATTTTTTACCCACATTTCTGAAATGATCCCACAAGGATCATAGTGCCATGGGAAACTCATAAAGAATTTCATTTCTCTCAACATTCTGTCAACTTCTTCCCCAGCGCCTCGACTGTTGCAAATGAAGGAGACGATTTGCCCCTTGATCCGCAACTGCTATTTTTTCTTCAGGGATACAAAGTGGATGTCATCTAAGTTCATGATCTGCCTTATATATTCTAATGCAAATATTCTTACCAGCACATACTTTGGCAGCTTGTAGGGTGCCAATTCACACCCGAAAACTCTGATCTCGGTGTGGTTTTGATACAGGTACGAGTCCCCTGTCTTTGCGTTGTCCGAGAGATGCAGAATTCTTTGGACTTCATCGTTTATTCGTGGCTCAGGTCTGCCACTCAACATGCTGACTACAGGGTGGTAAAACAGATCAATGAATGCTTTGAAGTCGTATTCTGTAGAGTTACGCTTCAACAAAGAGGTCCATGTTATGACTGGTTGAGGCCTTCCATCTGCGTCCATTTTCTGCATAGAAAAACTGAATTTATCGGCTTGATAGAAAACAAAAATGTAGGACAATATGGACGAATATCTAAACATGCCCTCCATGCCAAAGTTCACGAACTGTTAGTGAATATTGTCGGCCAAGAAGGTACTGAAATCAAACTGTGTTGTAGGTTTTTCATCATTGGAGAAAATGGATAAAAAAACCAGGATGGGCTCATCTACCCACTGGTCGGAATAGTAACCTAACAGGGCACAAAGAGAGGAAATGACTTGGTTTCCCTTGGTGGAGAACATGGATGACGGGTAGGGTGGATTGGTGGAAGGGAATTGAGCAGAGATGGAAAGGAACAACTCGAATATTTGAGCTCTCTAGGGAAAAGTCATTTTTTGATACAACTCTGTAAGGATCTCTAGGTTGAAAGGAGAAACGAAATCGGCACAGGGGATTTGCATCAATTGGTTAATGTCTTCGGGAGTGATGAAGAACAGGACGTCTCCGGATGAGGAGACGACGACCCTCTGGTCAGGAATATAATGTGCTTGGCATTTGAGGGCAAATTCGGGGAAGTGGTGGATCTGGGGAAACAGGTACAGAGGAAAATTGGACTCCCAGAGTCCAATTTCATTGCTCTGGTCTAGGAACACCTCCCGGAGCCATGACTGGAGGTCTAAAAAATCAAATTCACACTTGGTATCCGCGATCAACCTGTCTTTGTCAACCAATGGGATTTTGTCCAGGTCAACAGGAGGAGGAAGAAAAGGATTCTCTTCTCCTTCCGCTGGTCTTGGCTTTGGCACCATCTCTGCGACAGTACCTGTAATAAACAAGATGTTAGTGGGGTCGAATGACTAAGGATGAAGGTGACGGAGAAGCAATGGAGGTGTAAGAGGTAAATTTTTCTGGCGCGATGGACGAATGGTGAATGAAGGGGGAAAACAGTAGTTTTATTTAAAACTGGGGTCAGTTGGGCACGGGAGATAGTTCAGCAGGATAACGGGTAGATTATCCTGTAATAAATGGAAAACGGGCCACTTGGGGATGAAATGGCAAGTGACGATGGCCAAAACATATGGACGGGTGATGTGGAGGTTAGGGATTGGAGGTAAAAGTTGCAATAGGGGGCCGGTCATGGGTGAAAAGGGAAAAAGGACTGACAACATGGACTGACAACAGTTATGAGATGAGACATAACTTGGGAACAAGTGGAACAATTGGACTCAGTGGAGGATGACGCCCATGAGTGACGGGAGGCTGTCAGATAGCATGTGGTGATGGGACTTCAGAACCAATAAACTTGGGCCACGTATGACAAGGGGCCCACCGGAGGGAGATAATCATTCTGGACCCCCCCCCTTTGGTTAAAAGAAGAACATCGAGGGGGGCTCCGAAAAACTTTTTAGACCGTTGATCTGCACACCCATTTCCAGGCCGTCGATCTTAGCATGCTCTTTAATACTCATTTCAGACCCCCCCCTTCCATTAAAGGCAGAACGAACGAGGGGGTCCGGAATCCATTATGGACTGTTGATTTAAGCGCCCTTCCCTGGGCCATCCAGATGTGCACCAATGTTATTACCGATTCCGGACCCCCCCCCCCTCGGTTAAAAGCAGAACGGTTGGGGGGGTCCGGAATTCTCTGTGCGTTGTAGATTTGGGCATCACGATCTGGACCGTTGAAAAGTAAATGGAACATAAAATCAGGAGCGGAGAAACATTAGTTGGGAAAAAACTTAGGATAAGAGTATTTTTATGGGTTTTTCTCAAAATTTTCACATGGACACCACCAAGGGACCTTGACCAAACTATTCTTTAGGCGTTTGAGATATGGTGTAACATTTTTCATCCAGCTGGTTTTATTGGAATGGAGCAATAAAGCAACTAACCTACATGTGAACCTATCTTCCTATGACAGTTAACCCAGATTAAACAGTTGGGTTAAGAAATTACTCTACCTAGGGGCTATCTGACCAAGATTAGACAGTCTGGTCATATTTATTCACTAATCTAACCTAAGGGATATCTGACCAGGATTATACAGTCTGGTCAGATTTATTCACTAATCTAACCTAAGGGCTATCTAACCAGGATTAGACAGTCTAGTCATATTTATTCACTAATCTAACCTAAGGGCTATCTGACTAGGATTAGACAGTCTGGTCAGATTTATTCACTAACCTATCAACATTAAATTTAAAAAGAACTTGACCATACTTGAAAGGTATGGCCAAGTTACTATTATTGTATGGGGCTTTTCTTTTAATTATTTTATGCCCTCTTTTTTTTTTTTTTCTTTTCTTTTTCAAATTATTTGCAAAATGAAACATCATTTGTCAATAAAAACACTAGATACAGATAATATCCAAGTCATCAGTTGATTCCCATAATTTATGGGGTGATAACAGCGGCTCCACCTAGGGATGGTACTTGCCCTGTTAAGTGCCAAGAATCCTGGTTCTTGTCATTCTGAACGTATCTGCCTAGTAGCTTTCGTTGGTCTTATTCTCAAAATTTGGAAAAACAATGGTCAGCAGCTTAGGGCCTTCTCTTTGGGCTTCAACCAACTGACTAATGTTCCTCACTCAGAAAACGCAAGTGAAAAATGAAAATTAAACAGTATTTACAATGGGCGGTGAAAACTCGAATCTTCTACTGAGGTGGGACATAATGTTTCAGCATTCTGCCATTCACAGGTACTCCTGGCAGATCTGACCCATCGGCGTTGTTTAGCAAAAAGGCATTATTTCCTATGAAAGCTTGGATCATGTATGGATCTGTACATAGATGATCAAATTTCCCATGCTTTCCTTTGTCCTCATTCCTGGAGTCCCATCGCAACACTAGATCCCCCAGCTCAAAATCATCCTCCTTAGTTCGTTTGTCAAAGATCTTCTTGATGTTTTCTTGGATGACCTGTGTTTTGTTGAACACTTCTTCTCTAGTCTGTTGCAAATGGATCATCTGGTTGATTCTTCTCTGTGAGTCATTTGGCTCAGCTTGCACCTCTTGAAGTAATTTCATGACAGGAACTCCTAGAGAAGTAGGGAAAACTGCCTCTGTACCATAGACCAGCTGGTAAGGTAACATGCCAATTGACCTTTTGGTGGTCAGTCTATCTGCCCATAAAGAAAATACCAACTTATTGTGCCATGATTTTTTGTTTTCCTGCAATGTTTTCTTGATGATATTTACCAAAGTTTTATTTGAAGATTCTGCCAACCCATTCCCCTAAGGGTAGTAGGCTGTAGAATGCCCCAAACCAATGTGGTACCGGTTGCAGAAATCTATGAGTGTCTTCAACCGAAAGGCAACTACATTGTCAGTTATGATCTTTCTAGGACAACCAAAATGAGATAAAATATTATTTTCAAGAAATTTGATGATAACAGAGTCAGTGGCTTGCCTGCTTGGTACTGCCTCGATCCATTTAGTAAAATAATCGGTGGCAGTAATGATCCATCTATGTTGGCCCGAGGAAGGTGGGTGAACTTATCCAATGAAATCGAGCCTCCATTGCTGGAAAGGGGCCTCAACTGATATAGGTTTCAGAGGTAAAGGAAGGAGTTTCCTTTTTCCTTCGAACAGTTGACACCGGTGACATGTTGTTACCTTCTGATGCACATCTGCGAACAGGGTGGGCCAATAAAATCCAGCTCTGAGTATTTTTTTGGCTGTGACCTTCCAATTCAAATGGCCACCACATTCTCCTACATGAAACTATTGCAACACTTTATCAGCTTCATCCTTCAGTAAACAATTTAACAGAATGCCTGCAGGGTCTTTCCAATATAACTTTCCTTCTAGAATATAGAATTTCAAAGCCTTCAACTTTAAAAATCTAGCTTTAGTCTCAGTTAAACCAGGGGGAGCTTGTAAATTTTGTAAAACGAATATAAGGTCTGCATACCATGGAGAGTTGAGAAATACCTCTCTGACGTTAGGAGTTGCCATCTCGCCCTATTCATCTGCCACATCTAGAAAATTAATGTCAAGAGCCTGGAAGTTAGATTCAGCCATTAATTTAGAAAGGCCTTGGCCTTTGATCAGTTTTGTGGGCTTAATCTCTATATTTTACTCTAAAATAACATAAATCCATTTTCCCCTTCTTCCATCAAGGTTATCCTGTGTCAAGATATATTTTACTACTGCGTTCAGAACATAAGCTATGGTGTGGGAATGGAGAATGTAGACCCTGAAGTCCTTTATGGCTTTTACCAAAGAAAAATCTTTCTTCTCCATGATATTGTAGTTCAAGGCAGTGTCTCTTAATGCCTTGCTGAAAAAATCTATGGGTTGTTCATACCCTTCACTGTTCTTCTGCAGTAATACAGCTGCTATAGTATGTTTAGAGGCGAAAGAAAAAAGATAGAAATCTTTAGTGAAATCGGGACTGATCAAAACTGGGGCTTCTGTGAGTGCTCGTTTGACTTGTTCGAAGGATTGTCTGGACTCAGAGTCCCATTTTATTTTTACATCCTTTTTAAGCATGTTGGTAATGTTTCGGAGGAGTTTGTCCAGATTGGGAATGAATCTTCGTAGAAAGTTAATTTGACCGATAAAAGACTGTAGTTCTTTGAGGTTTCTCGGGTGTTCTAACTTTAGTATGGCCTCGATTCTGCTGGGGTCTATTCTGATTCCATCTTTAGAGATGATGTGTCCCAACAGTTTTCCCTCTTCTAACCCGAAAAGACACTTTTTAGGATTTAACGAAATCCCAAACTTTCTACATTTCTCGAAAACTCGTCTAAGGTGTCGTAGGTGTTCATCATCAGATTTGGAAAACACAGTCACATCATCTAAATAAACGACAATAAACTTACCCGATTCTTCCACGAAGGCAATATCCATTTCCCTCTGAAATGTGGCTCCTGCATTCATCAGACCGAAAGGCATCTTCACATACATGAAAGTGCCCCATGGTGTGGTAAAAGTGGTTTTATCTTGATCATTCGGGTGAACTAAGACCTGGTTGTAGCTTGAGAAACCATCCAATAAAGATATCATACTGGACCCGACCACCCTTTGTAGGAGGTGGTCCATTTTCGGTAATGGGTAATTATCTTTCAGGGATACTTTGTTCAGATTTCAGAAATCAATACAGAGCCTGATTTCCCCAGTTTTCTTCCGTGTAGGGACTAAATTAGAGACCCACTTAGAGAAACGTAGCGGGACTATGATCTTGGCATCGTACATTTTCTTGATTTCTTTTTCTATCAGGGGGAGCAACTTGGGATTTATCCTCCTAAGTTTTTGCCTAAATGGTTTTTGGTCTTCCTCTATGGGAATCCTGTGCTGTATGATGCTGGTATCATAGGCTTTCAAATCTTCATAGCCCCAGGAAAAAACGTTTGAATATTCTTTGAATATCTCAATGTACTTAAGCTTTTGTTCTGGGGGTAATGATTTGGACAGTTTGACCATCCTAGGCTTCTCTTCAGTCCCTATATTACAGTCCTCTACCTCTTTTCCATGGGCTTCTATTTTTGGTTTCTTAGCTACATCGTTATTGTCAAACATGTCTTCTAAGGGAACAAGCCCTCTAGGTAAAACATTGATTTTTAACTGTAAAACATCGGCATCCATTTCGTCATCCCCTAACTCTCCTGAATCTACTGTATCTACTCCTAAATCTACAGTATTCACACTATCTATTTCAAACTTAGAATTATTTACATTCTCGTCTTCATTTTCTAAATCTATATTTGTACATTCAAAATCGTTCTTGCATTGCAGAAAGTCCTCTATTTGATCATCATTTCCAAACACTTGCTAGTACCTGATATTATCAGGAACCGTCGGTCTGCATTTCACTTCAACAGTGTATGGGCGAGTTTGGCGGAAAGGAATCTTGCAGGAGGCTGCTGACGTAGCCAATCCATCGGCCAGAATATTCTGTCCTCTCGGCATTACCTGCAAGTCAACCTCATTAAAACACTTCAAAGCATCAAGAACAACATTCCTGTAGGCTCTAAGGCGTGGGTGTTTAGCAGCATACTCCCCTTTTATTTTCTTGATTATTAATTCAGAGTCACCCCTTACCATTATCTACTTAGCACCAACTTTTTTCAACAGCTTCAGACCGAGCATTAAAGCTTCATACTCGGCAACATTGTTAGTGCACTAGAAATTTAATTTGTAGGAATGATTTTTTGAATACTTGTTTTGATGATTATGCAGCCAGACTCCAACTCCTGCTCCTTCTTTACTCACAGCCCCATCAAAATCCATACTCCAGAAATAGGCGGGGAATTCTTCAGTGATTACATTTTTCATCTTTGCTATCTCACCGCTTTCTGGACCTTCATCTTGACTAGATACATCTCCCATCAGCTGAGTATCTCGCTCTTCCATATCACCATCATTGTACAAGATGAACGAATCTAAATCTGAATGAGCAGAGTAAAGGGGGTAATTGTGCGGTTTCTCTTGGCTACTGACCATGTACTTCATCGGTGTTTCTATATATAATCTCCTCTGTTTCCCAAACACTGGGATAGTGGCGTAAGACATATCCAGTTGCAGGGTTCCTTTCAACTTAGCTCCCCAAGACCGGGATAACAACATTCCATACTTTGGCGGGATGTCTGCAACCACCACGTCCATTATCATGCTTTTCGAGGGGATCTGGACTAGGGTGATGCATAGGTCCTTGATCAAACCAATACATTTGACTTTGCTGGAGTCGAATGAGTGTAAATCCTTGTATGGTCTAGTGACCTCCAATCCCAGTTTTTCCATTACTGCTTTAGGCATTAGATTATGTGAGGCACCTAAATCCAGCATAGCGTTATGCAATATCAAGTCGTGTATATTTAAACTGATGTAAAAGGGAGATACATCATCGGTATCGTCTTGACCATCTACTTTAGGTCCGAAAAGGAGTTCACGATGATCGTTAGTAAGGTTCACAGTGTCTAAATGAGTCACTGATCCAATAGTCAAGGCCTTGGTGCCTATGTCAGGTTCAATGGCCAGTGCTTTTATTACCTATGAACAATACCCGGCTCTGTGCATCAACTCTGTAAGTGGGATGGGAATTTTTATTTTTTCCAATTCCCTTTCAACGATAAAGGGTGTAAGAGCTCTTCCTTGGCTCATCAGTTCTGACTTGTCCTCCATGTTCTTCGGCTCAGAAGTACTCGGCGTGTTGACGTGTGAAGCATTAGGATGTGAGGGTCTTTTCAAAATAGTGATGTTTTTATTCAAAGGAGTGTCAGCTTTACTCCTCTCAGAAATCTTCTCGGCAGTGGTCTTCTCAGAAGCCTTCTCAGGAGTCTTCTCAGTAGAATGTTCAGGGGTTTTCTTGGTTTCGATTGTCTTCTGTGTTTTAGTCGTCTTCTTGGGAGAAGTCCCTTCTTTCTTCGAATTCCCTTCTGTCTTCTTGCTACGCAGATTGTACTGTCGGTGTACCTCTAGAATAGCATTCTCAAAGGCCTGTTGTTCCGCATCTTCGGCTTCTTCACTTATCTTTGTTTGATTTAGCAGAAAGAGTTCCTGCTCTTCTTGAGTAAGGAAAATGGCCTCATTGTCGTGAATTCCCATAAGGTTGATGTGAGTGTCCTCCAATTCCTCAATCATCTCTCCCCCTTCATCAGCATAGTTTTCCTGTAGAGGAGGCCTGATCTACTGATCTGGGCCCCTCTATTCTCTTTGATCCCTAGGATCTCTCTGTCTGATTTGAGGAGGGTCTCTTCATAAATTGGGGTTCCGAATCTAGGGAGCAGGTGTATTGTCTCTCAGAGGATTTCTGTCTGACACGTTTACTCTTTCCATCAATAGTTCCAATGTTCTAAACATAGAATCCAATTTGGAATTAGTGGTCGACGTGGAAGGTTCTTCTTTGATCGTGACTCTCCTTTCTGACCTTTGACGGGCCGTTTTCACCAACAAATTGGACTCCACACTAATAGCACTTTTCTGCATGTCCTCTAGGGTGGCATCATTTCTTTCTCTTAATTGGTAAGACATGTCAGCATCAAATCCATAAGGAAACTTAATCAATGCCAAACCCTGTGGAGGTTTGATTTCAGTGGGGATTGCATTGTACAAGTTGTTAAAATGGGTGAAATAATCTTGTACCGTCTCACCTTGATTTCTTTTTATATTCTCTTGATGGACGATGTATTGAGACCCTTCACCAACTCTTTTGTAGTGGTATATTTGGATGACATCCTCATCTTCAGTATAAATTTGGAGGAGCACATGCGACATATTCAGCAGGTTTTGAGCGCTCTACGACAACACAAGATATATGCCAACTTGGAAAAATGATACTTTGGCATGAACAGTGTACAATATTTGGGCTACATTGTTGTTGAGCATGGGGTACATGTTGATCCAGCTAAGATCCAAGTCATTCGTGACTGGACAACCCTGACCACACTAACCGAGCTTCAGAGCTTCTTGGGACTAGCCAATTTCTACCAACTGTTTATGTTTAGATTCTCCCATATTTCATGGGCCCTCAGCCAAGTGCCCAAGGTCAGTGGTAGGGAAAAAATTTTGTGGGGGAAGGAACAACAACGAGCATTCGATGATCTAAAGCATCTCTTGTGCTCCGATCCAGTACTCTCCTTTCTTGATCTGTAACAACCATTCCAGATTGAGACTGATGCATCTGACTATGTTGTAGGCACAATTCTCACTCAGCATGGTCATTCAATAGCATACCATCGTGAGAAACTCTCATATACTATCCAAAAATACCCCACCTATGACAAGGAAATGTATTCCATTGTAAAATATTGTCATCAATGGAAACATTAATTTATGGGAAAGGAGACGATCATCCACACTGATCACAAGCCTCTGCAGTTCATACAGACATAGGGGAAATTGCAGAATGACCGCCATCAGAAGTGGTCCACCTACCTACAATAGTTCCTTATCAACATCAAGTATAAGACATGGATCTCAAATCGTGTCATTGAATGCCTCAATCGACCTCCCATGGCTTCACTCACTACTGTGTTTCATTCCTATGGACATGAGGCATCTGAGTGGCCCCAACTTTATCAGCAAGATCCAGAATTCACCACCACCTATCAAATCTTGGGTACAAGAGCGACTGTAACTGATTTTCACATTCAGAATGGACTGTTATGCCATCTATTCCATCTCTGTGTTCCTGCAAGAGAGCGTGAAAATCTGATTTGGTAATCCCACTACAGTCGGATGGCAGGACATTTTTGCATGGAGAAAATTGTGGTTGTTCTACAAAAACATTTTTATTGGCAAAGACTTTAACAATATGTCATCAAGTATATCAGATCTTGCACTTCTTGTGCCATTGCCAAGCCAACCATCAATAAGAAGGGCTTATACACCCCTCGTCCTACTCCCAAAAATCCTTGGGAATCCATCTCAATGGATTACATGTATGGCCTTCCATCCACCAAGAAAGGAAAGGATTGTGTATTTGTGGTTGTTGATCGGTTTTTGAAGATGGACATCCTCATAGCCTGCAAGAAGAATATCAGAGTGGCGGATACTTCCAATCTCTTCTTCGAGCGAGTGTGAGTCCATTTTGGGATACCACAGACCATCATCTCTGACCAGGACAATAGGTTCCTCAACACATTTTGGTCGAGTCTTTGGTCATTATTGTACACGAAGCTCACTAAATCCACTTCTTTCCACCCCCAAACAAATGGACAAACATAGGTCATCAATCGCATGATTGTGCACATCCTGTGCATGTACAACTCTAAGAATCCACCTATATGGGATGCTAGTCTCCCCTATGTTCAACACAGTTACAACAGGGCTCTCCATAGCTCCACCGACCATATCCCATTTCAGGTGGGGCTGGGATTCCAACCCTTGGGTCCCATCAATGTTGCACTAACTCTTACCACCACAAGATACACTCTTCCCATGTTCAGTCTGAGACCAACAAATCCACCAGATTCATTGAGCAGATTCAGCACATCCGCCAAGAGGTTCAGGAAATTTTGCAAAAATCCAATGCTAAGTACAAGCAACACCATGATCAACACAGGGTACCACACCATTTTGAGGTTGGAGACAAAGTCTGGTTACATTTGAAGAAGGAGCATCTCACAGGGCCCCATCGAAAGCTCCGCCCATTTTGCTATGGGCCTTACACTATCACCAAGGTTGTGGGTAGAAATGCTTTTGAGCTCAACACTCCACCCTTCCTTGGCCTTCACCCAGTGTTCAATGTGGACCTTCTTCAACCATATTTTCCACCATTATTGGACACCTCAGAGATCACAAAACAACTAACACCAACAAATCTCAACCCTAACTTCATGGAACAAGCATCCACTAATCAAATAGTGGACACATAGGTCAAGGGAACTCACCAACAGAGGATCCAACTTTATCGGGTTGTCAAGGCATGGAAACTCCTACAC